>JAMKCH010085023.1:0-52927 GCA_023653785.1 Ophioderma brevispina
ATCATGGTGGGATTTGATAACAAAAGGCGGCAACGTGATATGGTCTTTGAAGCTAGTGTGTTGTGGGTCTTCTTATCTCCTCTGTCCATGCTCTAACAGATAATCGCTGTAGAGTGCCACGTAATGGAATTCGTTGCCCCAACAATCGGTCCAAACAAATCACAAGGAAATCGAAAATTTCATTGCATAACATGTGTCATTTGCCCTGTGATATGTTTAGATCGATTGCTAGGGAAAACAAATCTTACTACGTCACACTCTACAGCGAATTAAGGCCTTTGCTGGCAGGAACAGTTGTTAGAATACAAAGCTATGTCATTTGATTGTTCGTGGTTCAGGGCAGGGGTTTGCTGAATAGTAACTAACGAGCAATTTGGTGTCATATTACACCAGCGAAGTAGTTGCTCATCTGCAGAATATACTAAGAGGGCGCTATTCAAATATTTCTCTCTTGTCCGGTTTTCCGATATCGTCCGAATACTGGCACCGGTGCTTGTATACGCGATTTTACGGTATGGACATTTTGAAAAGGTAACTTAAGTTTTACATTCATGCAGCTTTCAGAAACATGATTTTGAAGTTCTAAGGTTCTAAGGCATAGATAAGGCATGTTACATAGATGTCAAAAAAAAACAAAATTCTTTTTCATATTATTCACCAAAATTGATGTTTTTGAATAAAATGGCCCAAAATTCCTTCAGCCCAATTTGACATGTGTAAATAATACCTAAACTGAATGGTAATGCAAGTATTTATAGTTAAATTTAGAACATAAAACATATGTTTTGAATGCTTAGCTAAAGTTTACCTCTTATTCAGGTTTTGGAATCATAATTGAGAAAAATGCACATTTTCACTCAATATTGCCTATACTTACTGTATATTTTGGCAACTTTAGAAGCTTATTGTGAGCTTCTGGGACACAATATAGTTCTGAAACCTACTTACAAAGATGGGACATGTTATATAGATTTCAAAAATAACAAATTTCAAAACTCATTTTTTACCCCAAAATGCATGTTTTTGACTAAAATGACCCAAAATCGCCTTTGGCCCATATTAGCAGTTCCACATCACACCTATTCTTAATGCCAATGGTAGCTCAAGTATTTTCAGCTCAATTTAGAAACATAAAACATGGATGTTTTTAATGCTAAGCTAAACGTTTAACTATTTTTCATGTGCTAGTAGAAACATGAATTTGAGAAAAACGTACATATTCAGCCAGTATCGCCTATACTTACTGTATATTTTGTAAACATTAGAAGCTTATTGTGTGCTTTTGGGACACAATATAGTTCTGAAACCTACTTACATAGATGGGGCATGTTATATAGATGTCAAAAATATCAATATCTCAAAAATCATTTTTTAACCAAAAATGTATGTTTTAACTAATATGACCCAAAATCACCTTTGGCTCATATTGGCAGTTCCACATCATACCTAATCTGAATGCCAATGGTAGCTCAAGTATTTTCAGCTCAATTTAGATCATAAATTTGAGAAAAACGTATATTTTCACCCAATATCGCCTATACTTACTGTATATTTTGTAAACATTAGAAGCTTATTGTGTGCTTTTGGGACACAATATAGTTCTGAAACCTACTTGCATAGATGGGGCATGTTATATAGATGTCAAAAATACCAATATCTCAATAATTTTTTTGCCCCCAAATTTTTTTTTTTTGGCTAAAAATGACCCAAAAACCACCTTCGGCCCACATTGGCAATTTCACATCATGCCTAATCTGAAAGTAGACATAATAAACTTTCCATTAATGTATGATATAGGGGTATGTAGGGTGGGACTATTAAGTCGACTCAACTGTTGATGCTGCTACTCGCCTATGGGGAGCAGAGATAACTCAGAAGTGAGTCACTCCCCACTACTCAGTTGCGAAACAACCATAGAGTGCCTTCCGAAACACCTAATGCTGTGGGATCCCCCTTCCTCAACGAAGAATGAAACAAGAAACCGTGTTCAAGGGGAACCAAAGGGAGCCAAACAGACCAACACAGAATGACGAACACCGGTCGGTGCGCGAACATGGCCTGTGATCAACTCAAAGAGAATAAGGGAAACTGGGTAGTGAGTGATTTAGTCTAGAAACACTGTGGGTTGTTATAGTAAATTTTAGAAATGCTCTTTTACTTTTATTATCAATTGGAAAATAGGTGCTTGAATTTTCACAATTAATTGTGCAAATTAGAAATCAAAAGCTTATTTACTTTTTTAGATATGAGTTTTTAAAGTGGAAAAAATTGAAAGCTTGAGAAAACAATAAAATACATCAGAAATGTCCATTTGCAAAGTTACATTTTCGACCATAACTTTTGAATGGAAACTCCAATTGTTGTCAAACAAAAAGCAATAGAAAGGTATTGTTTTCCTCAATTTTAATTTGTAGTTTTTATTTTTTGCATTCAAAAGGGGTATTTCAACCTTAATGACAAGATTTAGCAAATTCTAGAAAAGAAAATGTTTTCTTGCGATGGCTCATGTATCAAATTAATTTTGTAACCCTATGTGATGCTTGGTCAATTACTAATTTCTTTAAATACCTGTAGTGCTTTGTGCTGCCTGGTAAAAGTGTGGCTTTAATTTTGAGAATAAAGATATGATTTTTTGAATCGGTCCTCTATCTACATCCAATTGAACCCTAGGTATAGACCATTATTTTAAGTGGAAGAATGATGCCGCAGGCCGAGTTCTTCCACGCATACACCTACATTCTCATTGCCCTAAAAGGCCGGGGGGGGGGGGGGAATCTGTATCTCACCTCGTATCTCGCCTATTTGTTATTTCTTCACACCGAAACTAAATGACTTTTTCTTTGAAGCCTTGCGCTCGATTTAAACAATTTGAAACAAAATCGGACCTACGGTTATGACGCAGCGTTATGTAATCGTGCACTGCGTGCAAAGAAAAGATATTTCCCATTGATATTACACGGAACAGCAGAAATCCATTTTTTTTGTGCTAAAGATACAGTTACACTAGGTTTTATCTTATCTATTTGATTTATTTGTAGTAAGAGCATGTGTGCGCACACATCATGGCCATAAAAATCCAACTTTTGCTTGAAAAAATGGCGTAAAACCATGAATTTTGCGATTTTTAAAGATTTTTTGCAATTTTGCATGATGTCATGTTTGACGTCATTGTGACGTCATACAAGGTATGTTTGAACTTTTTTGGTATCAATGGACTCGGGAGGGTCATAGCTATCCATTTGGTACCACACATATGACAATTCATCAATCCATTTCCGAGATACTGGGGGAACAATCCCCCTACCCCACCCCCCACCCCACGGTGAGATGGGTCCAAAAAGACTGGCTCTTTTAGGGTTTAAAAATTGATATACATTATAATAATAGGGTAGCTTTCTCACTCCAATCTTACAATTGATTTTTATTTTAAAAATTTATTTAACATTTCAGATGTAATTTTAAATGTAATTATTCGTGGAGCCTATAAGGCATCAAAATTAGCCCTTACTTTTGTTTCTCATCGCTTTCGTAGTCCGAGCTATTTGTGAAGCTAGCGCATGACTACTCATTGCCAGTGGCAACTGATTGAAAACAAAGCGGGTGAACGAACCACCTGAAGGAACGCTGCAGTGAAAATGGTGGATTACAATTTACGGTCAAAGAGCTTGACTTCATGACACTGTAGCGAGGACTTTACGGAAACATAAAATATTTCTGGCTTGGATATATTTTTCTGTAGATGGCATTCGAACAAGCCTGGACATGAACGTAAATAGCGTACATAGTAATAATGAAGCTATGTGTACTGTGTGATGTATTTACTGATATTGTGAAATTAAGTCATGACGGTGAACGGCATTGCCTTTACAAGTATGCTACTTTCATCGTTATGAGGGCGGAATAGATCAGTTGCAGCAAAACAGCGGGGCCAAAGTTGCACCCAGACCTGGAGTAGCCTTTCTCATGGTAAGTTCCGTTTTTTTTTTCACATTTGCTGTCACAAATTCTCACATGAATTCGACAAAGTCAAGCTTCATAAGCGGCTTGAATTTTGGGAGTCTTCGTCACATACACATGATACATGCACGCATCATTGTTCAGCGATTCATCCCCCGGTGCGCGAGTCCAGATTCATCATTTCATGGAATCATGTCAAACTAAAATTCATTCGTGAATTTAGAGTGTGTTAATTTTGACTGGCCACTGCAGTTTGCTGCATTTTATTAATAAGAAGAAGGTCGTAGACTCATGTGTTTTAAACAGTTCAAATGAAGGTTGTGGCCTCCATGCCTGCAATCGACCTGATCAAAAAAGTAGTTCCGGGGATTTTTCTGCCTGGCGATATATGTGTCTGCCGTGGGAATTCTGCCCAGCAACCGAGCGCATACAGGTGCGTTCTGTCTGTGCACACCTAGTGCGTACAGGTGCGTACTACCTGGGTTCAATTATCGAATTGAACCCAGGCATCAGCAATTGCTTACATTTTCACAGCTGTTTAAGAATACCTCATGAGTCAACAGAGGAACAATTTACCAAGACCCACACAATGGCACATAGTGTTAGGTGCTGAGACGAATATACCTACAGAGATCGGAGCAAAGCTGTAGTCCATTGTTAACAGCTCGAGCTTATCGAACCAAGTCTGTTTCGGCTTACAGACTTGACGCACGGTGCGCTGTGAGCACCTTTAAGTTTTCTATGACCGAGGTATCCTGCTAATCAGGCCAATGTTGACAATTCTGTGCTTCAATTCATGACCTAGCGTGAATATAATTGTTCTTAGGACCAGCTCACATTTAACACGTTATGGTTCGGCCATGTCATCAATAACTTCATTTTCATAAGACATAAGTCAAAATTCAAATAAAATGTCACCAATAGATCCTATTCTGTTAAAAAATATGAGTTTGAGAAATAATGATCCACATTTGTTTCAATTCTTGTGATATTGAGAGAGAAACTACACATTTATTTAACTCAGTATATTTGGAAGAATCCAAGAAAATGTCATTAAACATTGAAATTGAGCAAATTCTACCTTAGTCGACAAATGAGGTCCACATAATTGGGGCATTTTAAATTATTCCATGGCTTGAATGCAAAAGCTCATGAGTACTAAACTGTGTTCAGGCTTTTTGAACAAAATAACACGCACGTGTGAGCATAATGATTTAAAAATAGCCCGCCAAACTCAAATCTTGGGTTTACATTGAAATGTAGTGAATAAGAGTACGCTTCTCGATCAGTCGAGGAATGTTGAATTACCATAACAAAATCGAACCAGGACTGCACTGCAAACAATCCATTGATAACTTGCTTCGAATCTCTGTAAGGTACTATTCGCGTCTCAGGTAGGTGAACATGGGTCACTCAGTTCATTGTTAACAGTGGCTGTGTGCCTGCTTGGAAAATTACAGAACATCGCAGATGTGCCATCATGTGCTTGCATGTAGATCACCCTTCAGGAATGTGCACTGCACACAGTACATTTGTTTTGTTTTTTCCCTCCCTATCCTGCTTCAAGAAAATCTCAGAATTGTGAAATTTACAAAGACTGATTGCAACATGCCTCACATGACACAAAGTCTAAAAGCTCACATTTAAGTACAGAATTATCGTTACTTTGCACCTTTTCATCCACAGCATTTAGATATGATTCAATACCATGAAGATAAATGGATCTTGATGAAAACAGTTCTCAACAGATCGGACTTGATTGTGACTCGGCCATGCTGCGTACTGTACAAAGTCAGGATGTCCAATAACTTATGCATGCATTTCACCATGGTTACAAACTCTGAATGTTGAGGCACTTAAGAAACAACCATTTAGTCCCCCATCTTTGATTCATGAAGAACATGGGTTAGAGTGTTCTAAGATCAATCTTAGTCTAAGCTGAGATGAGTTACTACAGAGATCGGAAGCAAGCTGTGATCCATTTTTAACAGCTCGAGCGTATCGAACCGGATCTTTTTCGGCTTGCAATGACTTGGCGCACGGCAGCGCTGTGAACCGACTTGTTTTCTATGAGCTAGGTATCCTGTAATCGGCCATTTTATTAACCAAATTGTGGGCGCTTCAATTCATGACCTAACAATTAAGAAAATGAGGTGGTGAGTTCACCTTAACACTTGTTTGGCTATGGTCAACATAGCTTCATTTTCATAAGACATAAGTCCAAATGAATGTTCATCATACATCGATATTTTGATCAAAGTCTAAACTAATAGTCAACAATTGCGTGTACAAAAATTGGGGTCATTTCAAGTCATTTCATGGCCTATATGCCACCGTCACTGAGTACTAAACGCGTCAAGACTTTAGAGAAATAACAACATGTGGAAGCACCATTTATTTCAAATAGCCCACGCAAACTCAATCCTGTATCCTGTTATATTGGATTGAGACCTGGACCATGAGAAAGAGCTACTACAGGATAGACGGATGGCCCTACACCAAGCTTCTTATGCGAGTACAACATATCCTGCTTGAGCACAAGACCAAAGCACAGCTATATGGAGATCCCTCCAATTTCATCTTCTGTTTGTGCCCAACGCCGTGCACGATTTGCCGGTCACTGTCATCGTGCGATTGATCAATTAGTCTCAGAAATGTACATGTGGGAATTACCAATGCATAAACAGGGTGTCGTCGCCCCTTTAACACATTTGATGTGATTGCTCTATACATCCGCCGGATCCATCTGACATCCCCACTTAATGACAAACATGGACATTTGGCGCGACACAATGGTTGAAACAGCATCTCGGCTGCGCCGTTAGATAGACACTCAATTCCTAGGTTTAAACATTGAATTGTTTTTTGGGGGGGATTAAAAAAAATAAACCCGAAAAAAATCACACTGCTTCCCGCATCAGTCGAGGGAATCGTGATTAACATACAACTAACGTACCAGACATGGCAAAATCCATTGATTATTTCTTCGAATCTCCCCCTTCTGTTAGGTACCGTGTACTCATGTCAGGTCTGAGGCATCTAAAACTAGGCCAAAAAAACCTCTCATATTTTTTCTTGATGTCTAGTTAATATATATCAGCACATAAGGATTTCACACCGGTAAATAATATGCGAAACAGCATGGAGTTCAGCACACGCCTGCAAATGATGGTGTTTTTGGTGCACCGGTTCTAAGTGTACCCTAAAAATAGAGAAATGGCGAGATCGGGTTTACAAATCATGGTTGCTATCAACTTTATAAGTATAAAATCTGTACGAATTATCACAAAAAAGGTTGGCCATTGATTACTTTTAGTTTTGATCTGATCTGTCCTCCCGGCACTTATCTTTTTTCGTTTTTATCTTCCCAACCTTGGGTGTTACTTACCGTTCTTGGTTGATAAATAGAGCCAGAGTCCTCTCTCAAGATCAGGTGTCTTGGTCAGCCAAATTCTTTGACTGTAGCAGGGCTTGGCAATCACTCACCCATAACTCACAAGTGGCATATTGCAGACTTTTGATTTCACTATCAAACAGGACAGAATAAACCCTAAGACAATTCAAAAGTCTGTAACAATTAAACTTATTCTGGCATTGACTTTTTAGTTAAGAGATTAAAATTTAATGACACCTCAATACAATCGTGTCCGTTGTGTTCCTCATGATAACACATCAAACATTTTACAAGGCAAACTTTAAAACCAATATATAACAAACATTTCATTAACATGGTTCACCCTATTAAAACTATTATATAAAAGCATCCTTCAGGAAATTTATACCTGAAGAGGGTTTACTCTTGAAAGGAATGTTTTTCAAATCTGGGATGTTATACTATTTTCTGAATTTACTATGAAAGTACTTAATTACTGTATTTAAGTACTGTATTTCTGCATTCAGATTCCCATACATGTAGGACTTCTAAAATCAAGGCATTTTACTAGTCAGCATATCTAAGAACAAAGTTCAAATAGAACATCTTTTAAGATCAGGGAGAAAAACAATTTCCCTTAAGTTCAAATATAATATCAAGAGCATCAAATCGTTATCTAACATTCTCTGCCAAAGTCTTCTGAAAGTGAGCATTTTACAGACTGCGTTATGAATTTTGTATATTGTGGTTTCCTGGACTTGCTATAGCTATACATAAAGGCTGACGCAGTTTTCCTGAGGATGGCCCTCAATTTTCTGACAAATCATGATTTGGCACTGCATAATGCTGTCCAAATACAATCACGATGTGAAATAGCTAAGCTTAAATCGATGTCCTCATATAGAAAATCACCAACTTTGTTTTAATATTTATGGATCCCAAACTTTGGTATACACGGTTCCGATGGTACTATTATACGATACATATTGATTGACTCAAAACCAAACGATCATCTCAATTTGGGAAGTGAGCATTTTAGCCGACTATTTTAGTCTAGTTTCCATGCAATTAATTTTAATTAATACACCCAAAAAAATATATTTTGAAAATCTCTGAGTCAAGCCTTTAACAATGCTAATAAAAAAGTATCTTCTCCTGATTACACATCCTTCAGGTAACAGGAGTAAAATTTGTTTTTCTGCTGCCCAGAAATCAGCTCTCATAATCTCTTTAAGTTGACTCCCTGAAAAGAGCCAAGAAGATTGCCAAATACTCTTTGATCATGTGATTTTGCCAGGTTCAGATCAGCTTGATTTGCTTTGTGTCATTTGAAATTTCCAACAATCCATCTATCCAAAGTGTGCTAATGCTGCTCTCACTTCATTTTTCTCTCTACCTAGCCCGTGTGCGAAGGCCGGCTAGGTCCTTTGTATTTGGTGCGATTTCTATACTCATGTGGTGCAGCCTCATGATTATATATTGCCTTCTCTCGCTTTTCTTGCTTTCTTTCTTTGTATACCTCTGCCCTTCAATGCTACTACTGTTCAGGTAACTTCCTAATCTAAAATGCATAAATTGAATAATCTCTGCATCCTGAAGTAAATGACCCAAGATATAAAAATTGGCCAAGCGTTCCGCAGATAAAGTCTTTTAAACTGCTAAATTTTGCTTAATTTCTGCGAAAAATCGCAAAATTTGAAAAATTACAAATTGCATATTTGAGGTTGTCTAAAATAGCTAATACAGCCTGAAATTCATTATTGCACATGTGCCCGTCAATTTGTTCTAGACACAACTCTAAACTAGAAAAAATCCATATAAAACAAAGGTTCGAAAATTTTGTACGCAAATAGGTGCCTTTTTGTTCAAAATTTAAACTCAATCGGACCGTGCTAATTTGTTCAGAAAAATGACTAATCAGCTCATTAATAGCGAAAGGACCAACAGATTAAAGTACTGATCATTGTTCCCTTTAAAAGTTATTTTATATGCAATATATATGTTAAGGGCTACCAGTTCAGGTGTTTACCACTTAAATGCAAGTTAAATATGCAAATGAAGATGACTAATTAATTTCCTTTAAGTATTGTTTCTATGGGGAAATGCCTAATTAAATATGCGTAAATGGTATACGGCTCAACGATGACGGTGGTTCTGTATTTAAATTCCAATTTAATACAACACTATTAAGAATCTACCAATTCAGTGGTACCACCAACTGAACAGTTTATAAATATGCAAATTAGATGCATATTATGACCTTAAATACAACCGCCTGAAGGGAAAATGCCTTGTATTCATAATATCGTAAATGTTATAGAGGCTAAAGTAATTGACATTAATTGCAGTAAGGCAATTTATGAACACCCTATCTAAGATCTACCATTTCAAGTGGTACCAACTGAATGAATTTTACAAATAAAATATGCAAATGAGATGCATTTAATTACTTAGGTAAACTGCCTGTAGACTTGCCTCATTAAATATGTGCAAGTGTTATAGAGGCTAAAATTGACTATTGTCATTGTATTTTGCAGTTTAATCAAAACACATCTAAGGACTCTAACATTTCAGGTGGTAACCAACTGAGTACTTTTAACAATATGCAAATAATGCATCTTATTAATACACTGCCTGTAGTAAAGGCCCACTAAATCATTTCATAATGTAGATTTAACACTAAGTGAATTTTCCTTTGCATTTTTTGCATTAACTACGGACGTACAGAAGAAAAGGTCATCCAAACCAAAGAGCCATCACACATTATATAGAAGAAAGAAGAAAAGGACATTTAAAGAAATGATAGAAAAAGAAGAAAAGAAGGAAAAGTAAAGCCAAAAAATTGAAAAAGATGAAAAAAAACAGAAAAGGAAAGAAAAAAAGAAAAAAAGGAAAAATAATGACGAAAACGAATGAAGAAAAAGAAAGATTAAAAGAAAAAGAACAAAAGAAAAAACATGAAAAAGAAAAAACAAAAAAAGAAAACAATGAAGAAAAAGAAAGACAAAGATGAGCGAAAAAAGAAGAAAAGAAAAAGGAAAAAAAAAAAATATAGTTGTGTGACCTGAAATACAGTATAATACTGGAATATAGACTATTTAAATTACTGGCTATTTTATATAAAAAACATGTTATGTTGCATTAATTTTAGAAATATGATATGTTTTCTGATATATCATGAACAAGACTCAAATTCAGCAACAATTACTGCTATTTATTTTATTTTACTGATCATAATCAAAAAGTATTGATTGGAGGGAGTGAGTTCAATAAATGGCACCAGGGGGCGACTGCACATACATCTAAGAATGTCAGGAAACATGCTGTCGCGGCCATTTCACACTATTACAAACTCCAATTACTCCTTTTTGATCTAATTTTTGCATTTCTTAGCATTTCATGAGGAATGTTTAATAGACATTTACAAATTCAATAAATAATTAATATGACCTGGTACATCCTACTCAATGATCAGGTTTATTTTATTTCTTCTCGTGTCCATCGCGAAAAGCTTTCCCAAGTGCAGCGTGGATTGACTCGTTTGGTCACCGCAGGTTCTTGCTGTTCACCTTGTAACACGGGGTTTTGTGGCTTTCAAGGCATAGCGCTGGCTCGTAAACTCGTTGCTCAGATTAAGAAAGTAAAATCCAAATTTCGGCGTGATGCATGCACTTTTTGGAGTTGGGTATGTGGAAACTTTTGTTCCCAAAATATTCAAGATTTTTGAAATACATAAAACAATTCGCAACATACCCACACCGCAATTCACAATTTTCGCCGATGTAGCGCCATATCAAAATCCTCAAAGTTCTACTCTAAGTAAAATTAAAATGGAAGCACATCCGGGTAATTGTCACACATATCATGAAAGCCTGGACTCTTACACTTTCTAATGGGGGGTTAATTGTTTTACTTTCGACGGAGGGGATATTTCGAGATCGCAGTTTGAAAATTGTTGGGGCTTCCAATTTTCTTCCCTATTTGCCTTTGACGGCGCGGTCCACGAACGCTTTCAGTTGCACATTTAACAAAAGGTGGTTGTTTTTATCAATTCTTTATTAATCTTTTTTATACTTTAAACATTAAAAAAAATATACCATTGTAAGATGAACTTGAAACTTAATATACAATCACTTTCAGGCTGATCTTTTTACTGACTCCCCTCTAATAATAGCTCTACTTTTTAATCATGCATCAATTTTTACTCTCTGACGGATTTACGGCACGCACTGATTGACTGCCTACTACGATTGCCAGAATGCTTGGTTGGACTCCTGACCAAAGCTTCATATAGGGTGTAAAACCAGTTTTTAACCATAGGGTCACATAAGGTCAAAGACGGTCCTGTCACGCTACCCCCTTTTTCCTTCTCCCACATCTTGCATGTGCTATCAATGCCATTTGGTCACACTGTTTGCAGGGACTGGCCATATGGGGTGTACACAGATTTTGAAATACAAAGTCCTTTAGGGGCCAAAATGGGCAGTCTCTCTAACCCTTCTTAATATTTTCAAAATGCTACGTAGATGTACACAGAAATCACACACAACTCCCTAAGCAACTTGGGGAACTGAGCAAAAGAGATTGATCCACACTTACAATAATGCCCACCATTTTTCAACTTGATGCACCTTGCAGGAAAGCAATTTCAGTTAATTTTATACCTCAGTAACTCAAGACATATACATAAAATATGAGAACAATTGCCAAATTAATATACCTATTGCACATCGATAAATAACCTTCAAAAAACACTGCATCCACATAATTGGAAAAAGAAATGTACTATCTTAGTTGCCATACCAAACAATCTGGCAACAATGCATTAAACATCAGTGGTAGGAAAGTCTGAAAGAGCCTTACCTTGCGCCATGATTGGTTGTGATTCACTTGCATAACATGTTCCACCAAATCTTGTTAAAGTATGGTTGAGTACCCAGAACAGGCTTCCTCGCTCACTTCTTTCTGTCAGTCTGTAAAAATAATAATCCAATATAACCATCAAGCTTTTTTAGCATAAGCCATCAGTTGATTAGGAGCAACCTAATAACCTTATGGACGACAGTGTTGGCTTGTGGAGATAAGTTAGGTGACCAGCAGAGCCTGGTTAACACTTTTAATGGTGTCTACAGACCATAATGTCTCTACAGAGATAGTACCGAACAGTTATGCATCCCCATATGGACCGTCATTAAGGTTCCCATAGTGGATATTTTTCCTTATGTGTATGTGTTAGGTCGTATTCTCACTACAAACATGTGGCCCTGACGCTAGGTCCCGGTCCCATTGAAATGGGGCTCAGCCCACATTGATTACGCGCATGTTTCACTGCCTGACAATAGTACTCATCCAACCCCTGCCAAACGCTGATGTAGTATATCGGACCCACTTACGGGATTTGTAGTTAAAGGTGTCACATTTACAAAAAACTGGTTATTGTAGGGGGTGGGGAAATTGGTGTTTTCGGGAGTCAAAGGTCAATAACAGGGGCAAATTTTGAAATTGATCCAATCATGTTGAAAAGTATACCAAGTTAATAGTTTAAATCATAAGATTCCAAAAAGGTAATAGTTTGAGTTTACTATCTGCGGCCACAAAAAGAAAGTTTTTGGAGTTATAGCTAAAAACCGCAAATATCAATAAAAAGGGGTCTTTTCCAGTTGTACAGGGGTCAATTTTAAAATTACTCGATTTGGATAAAAAATGGTGGCAACTTTTATTCGTGGAGGTCATAGGATTAAAATATTGGAAAAAAATAAGTTTTTGACTGTCCTTAAATGCTTAGTTCCCATGTAGGGGGCACTCAGTCAACATCCATTGCATTCAATGGGGCTTGACCTTGTCCCCCTACTTCGGAAATTAAGCATTAAGACACTCAAAACTATTCCTTATTTTTACCTATGACTCCATCTATATTTGCACAGTTTTTATCAAATCGGAATAATTTTAAAATTTGACCCCTGTAAACTGAAAATTACCCTTTTTTATTGATTTATTGCTATTTAGTGACCTTTGACCTCCCGAAAAAAAAATCATTGCCCCACCCCCTACGATCCTCACTTTTTTTGGTAAATGTTGACACCCCTCCCTACCAAAATCAGTTGAAATCAGATCCTTTAAAATGTTTTCACAGATGAAACTTTACTTTAGAGATACTAGCAATTGTCTCACACACATTAAAACCAAGTCACAGCATACAACATCTTTTCATCAAACATTCTTTTTTCACTCTCTGTGACCCACATCAACACATTGCAAATTCAATAGCGAAAGAACAGAACCTTGATGCATCAACCCCACCTTCACTCCTCAGACAAATACGAGACCCCACTCTAACTCTTGTCTTATTTGCTCTTTCATACAACCGCTCACCACTCTAACCATTGTTTCTGGTATAACAACCGGTCTTTCCTCATTGTCCACTCCATCACTTTCCTTGGTACTCTATCAATGCCTTCTCCGAGTCCACAAACACATATACATTTTTTCTTTAGCTGTGATATTCCTCTTGCAACTTCCTTAAAATAACCACTGCCATCTATCATTCCTTCCCAGGCATAACCCAAATGCATCCATCCACTTCCACTATCTCCGAATCCTACTCTCTAGAACCCTCTCCAACAATTTTCACACAATCGTTTTTCGTTGGGCAAAATTTTGGGATCCGCTCTTTTCCTTCCCCTGTTTAAAGTTGAGGATTCTCTGATTAAAATGTTTCTGATTGGTCAAACAGAAACATCGTCCCACTATTCTGACAGCCTGTTTTCAACCGCTGCTCTTATCGCTAATTCTCCTCCAAGTATTGTGTTTTATACTAAATGAAATATATAGACAAAAGAAAAACTATTTCAGAAAAAATGTTTGGATATCTTTTGGTATATTTTGGAATTCAATGAGAACAAACAATTTTGTTTGCAATAACTGTCTGCTCACGCCAAGGCAGCATTCCAGGGCATATGTAGCTGGGCGCACTACGTGGTACAAACGCTTCTCACTTTGGTACCCCCTCTTCTAGTCACCAAGACTAGACCTACCTGAGGTGTTCTCTACCGATTCTTGGATGTAGTCATAGTCCACTTATAACACTTCATCTAGTGAAGGATGGGCTTTGTATGGATAAACAATCATGTCCTGTGTTAATTTGGAAATTGGTTTTTAAAAAATGATTTGGTGACCACTTTATTCCTATTGCAAATCACCATACTATACTATGCCTCACCTGATTTTTGAATACCTCCAGGTTTTTTAAAGCCATCATTCAACTTCATGACTGTGTGGTTGCTGAAAATGGCACAAAGTTACTGAAAAATAAATAGATAAGACTGTTAAGCCCATGCATACTTCCAGTCAAGCTCAGCGATTGATGCCTCTGGAAGCATGGGTACATCTTAATCTTGTCTCCAAGCTCAGAGTGTGGCACTGCTTCAGAGCAGTGGCGTAACCAACCTTTGTAATTTGGACTGTCAGAAGGCGTGCGAGGCCTTCTCCACAGACACCTGTACAAATGGCAGTTTATTAGAGAGTGGTGGGGGGGGAGAGAGTTCTGAACAGGGCAATCGCCCCCCGCTGGTTACTCCCCTGCTTCAGAGCATCAATCTAACTTTGACTTTGAAGTATAATTTTCTGGGCTTAACACCTCTAATGCAAACAAAGGCAGCATTTTATATACCTGCCACATGTATTTATCGAGATCTCGTCACTTGAGCACAGTAAGTGTTAAAAAATGCTAATCTCTCGATCAAAGTGCATGTGTCTTCTCTGATTTCACACCACTAATAGATCTGGTCTGGCACCCCTCTGGCCGAAAAAGTTTTGGGGAGAAAGGTAAAAAAAAAAGGTGACCGGTCTTAGTTAAAAATTGAAAATAGTAGAAAACTTGGCGAATTTCTGGGCCATGTTTTGGTGTTAGAAATTATTGAAACTACAACTCTACACAATATCGAGACAAAGAAAGTGTTAGCTTACTACTGAAGAATTATAGTACTAATTTCCACCCCACCCATATGTAATAATTTTGACTAGAAGCCACAGTTTTCAGAGGGGATTGGAACTCATCATTGTCTTCAATGCTTCAGTACTCGAAAAATCCACCATGGTCAACTTATGGATTCTTCTTACTGAATGGGATGCAGAGGTCCCACCCCTTTCAAGGTACTGCATAATTTAAAAAAAAGCGCCTGCGTCACTTCGTAAATGAACTTTAACGTTTTATTAATGGCCATTTTTGACAAAAACCAATGGCATTTATTTTGGTGGGTATGCAACTATATACCTCCTAAAAGTAATCAAATTGCACAGCAGTAACTTGCATATCCCCCAGCTGATGCTGCACCTTTAGTTTGGGGGCAAAAAAAAAATTGTTGTTTACTATCTGCCACTGACCCCTTTTTTAATTAACCAAAAAACATTTGCAGTAACAAAAATATCACTCCTCAACGGATTGATTTGCCAATTATCCGACCCCTACTCTGTAAACATTTATTTAGAGTGAAACCGTGGCCGCATCCTGTTTGATCTGCATCATTATTTTTGGGACATGCACAGTATTGGTGGTATTGATGATATCAAGCTCATAGTTATACATGTAATCCATTCTCTCTAGCCTTAATGTGACTGTCCCTGACTTGGTGGGGGTGGGGTGAGGTGTTGGCTCTTTATTCCCTCTCTAGATTAACTGTCTTGGCATTGTGTGGATGTTTTCATTTCTTCTAAATGTCAGACCATGGCATTCATGCTTGTGAAGCTAATAACATTTAAATGAATAAGTACATTATACAGAGTAGGTGTGAAAAATCATAACTAACTTTAACTATGTCACAATTCTAAGTTAATACTAAATGAAGAATTAGGATTATTTGATACTTTTTGACTAAGTATATATTATTAAGTCTTGGCATATCCATACCTCCATTCCTTTCTTAATTGTAAATGCCTGTGGAGATAAGTTTCTTTTAAGTTAAAAAAAAAAAAACCTACAACCTTTGTGATTTTAATAACTTAAACTACTGAGTACAAACCTTGAAATACAACCAAATTAATCTTCACAACAGAGTTTCCACTTCACTTGTGATTTGGTTATTGAACAATGTGTTTTCATAGTAGATTTAAATAGTGAGCATAAGGTCTGTTCCGAATTCCTGCATCAGTGCATTCCTAGAAAATTTCCTCCTTCTATGTTCTTTTTGGTTCTTGTCAATAAAGCTGTAAAAAAAGTTGATTTGTCACTCATTGAGTGGGTAAAACTTAAATTCTCAACTTTTCCCACAGCCTAGTTGCACAGATTTCAAACTCTCTCTTGGTTATGTTTCTAAATCAGCCATTTTAACACCAACCCCTCAAATTTACAATGAGAAATTCCTTCTCATTAAGGTTTCAAATTTTATATGGCAAATTAGATTTTGAAATTTGTTAATAATATTTCACAATTTATAGATGTCATACACGTTACAAAATTAATGTGAAAACAAAATAATGTGTCATGTGAGTAATATGTCAGAGGGTAGCAACAAGGATGAATCTTTGGTTTTTTTTACTGTTTTTGGCTCGGGGTCTTGTTTTATTTTTTAGTATGTTCGTCTACCTACCTAGGCCTCTTCACCACCCTATGTAGCACGATTCCTTGGGTACTTCAGTAGAGCTGCCAGACAACAAATGACAGGGACTGGGAGATTGATGATTCGCTTGGAACTTGTCACTGCCTAGTAAACAGAATAAAAATGTGCAAGCTGTCTCTGGTAAAAAGCCTGTCTGAATTGTTTCTTGTACAATGTGTGCAGAATCACAGTGTACATAGCATTATATAAGTATCATGACGAACAAGCTCATTTGTGGTAGTGTCCTTTCCTGACCAGACTCTTGTTAATTTTTTTTTGTAGAGATAGTAATTGGGATTAAGTGCCTTAACTCAAGTGCATAACACGTTAGCTGCAGCAATGCATGAATTTTTGCCGTTGCTACACACAGCTGTTATTGAGTTTTGTGGGCTGTTTGGTCATCATACCTTTGTTGACACTTGAATACTGACAAAAAAATAATTGGCTTCATTTGAATTATTAATGTGGTAAACGACATGTAAAAATCAAAGGAATTCACATAGTGGCAAGTTCATTTACACAGCCATCAATAGACACAACGATTTGTGCTTTCATGATTTTAGGAAACCTGCGACGTGTGAGATATTACCCCCCATGGATCACAAATCTAATTGCACAGGTGAAAAAACCCAATTGGATACTGAAAAATTAAAACCCAAATGTGCCTCTGATGAGTACCGTAGCAAAACTGGGAATGTTAATAATGCAAACTGGAGTTTTATATATCCAAACATCAATAATGGTGGATATTATCCTTTCTCTGTGGTAATTTTTTCACCAGGGGCTTCCCTCAAATCACAGCCCGTTTTCATATCAATGTCTCACTTATTAAAACAGTAACTCAAGAGCAAATGCAATTTAGAGACCTTGTTGGATTACTTATTTTGAACTAACTAAATCTTTGCAAAATTGTACAAATTTCATACTGAGCAACCAGGATTTTTTTCTACCAAGGGCGCTTCTCGAACCATTAGTGTCACATGCTTTCGTGACTACAGGTTATAACCATGCTACGTTAAAGCAAAATCTGTGTCTGAGCTGGCTCTGAGAGGAGTGCACCTTAAAAATGACCTTCAACATTAAAAATGACCTTCAAATTTGTTTACTACACCAAACCAAGTTTCAGGACCATTTGTAGTAATTTGACTCTTGAATGATATAAAAGTGGATCGTTAAGCCCAATTTAATTGGTCCCGAGCGATAGTTGCAAAAATATGGGGCGAGAAAGTAGTCTACCCAATATTTTAAAAGTTCTCATAGCGAGAACAATTAATATTGGGCGTAAATCTTCCAATTAATCATTATACATGTTTTGGATCCGATAATTTTCCACACACTTGGACTCCCCAAACAGATATGACCCCACTCTTGGGCCTGGAAATTTACCTTTAAAATCGATAGTCCTGAATGTTGACCCACCAGTTTCACATAATCCAACTATTTTGCAATTGATGTGACCTTGATGACCATATATGATCTTGAAATGACCTTGAAAAATGCAGCCTAAAGCAACACCTATTTAGCACCCCCACTCTATCACCCTACAGTTTGAAATTGGACATGGCATTTTTCCAGCAGAGCATTTTACAAAAAGGTTAAAGCGAAATTTTTGTTTGAAACATATCAATAAGCTAATTAAAATTCATGATTATGCAAATTGCAGCCAAAAGCTAACACATGATATTGTTGGCACCTCTATACTCCTACCAAGTTTGAAGTAAATCAAACATAGCGTTAGCCTGATATCATTTTAAAAAAGGTTACCGCGTGTACGACGGACGGACATACCACAACAGATTGGGATTAGTATGTGCCTCCATGAACATTTTCGTTCAGGCGACACAAAATGCATTTTTACACTGTTCTCATCTTGGAGAACATACAAAGTCAATTCCATTGTGAGCCACTGCTGCAAAATCCATATCTCTGTGTCAACCATACTGCTGCCATTCTTACGTATCTCTGATTTGCTCATTAGATTATATTACCTGCCAACAACCCATCACACCATTGCTTAGTATAGATGCCGATGGATTAGGCAGGTATTGCCAAGGGGGTTAAGTGTAACCCGGTTACACTTAATTTGGAACTCAATTAATGTTTTAGGTATTGGGAAATAGGAAAAAGAAAAGAGGAAAATTTTTTTTTAAAAAGAAAGATTTGAGGTACTAGTGCCTTGTTTTACATTGCATTATTCTTCTTTATATGTTAGCAAGTTAATTAATCACAGTAAATTTTCTACATGTAAGCCAACCTAACTGAGAATCAATCTGGGACCCTCTGCTTATGAAACCAAATACTTAACCACAATACACTACCTTACAGGGAATATATGACACAGCTGTTTGACCCCATGCCAATCGTCTCTTATTTTTAGAGCATTTTTAATGCAGTAGCGACACAATTTTTTGACAACGATAAAAGTAGGGACATGCAAGAGCTATACCTCCTCTGCGGGAATCTTGCCATATACGACAACAAAAGTGTGCCGCCGTTATAAGTTTTTTTAAATTCTGATTTGTTCATATTAAATTAGACATTCAAACAGCTGTGATGAGAACAGTTAATTTATATACATTACTTTCTTTCAGTTAATATATGTGAATATATTGCCAGCGAGCGATAAGCCATATAAGTGAATTATCCCTCAATTGAAGTTTGGTGCTATTGTGCTATGATGGAGGGGCTTTGTCCTCTGTCAACATTTTTGTTTTATATCATGGGGAGCAGCCGCATGATATACAGCCTTCTCTCGTTTCCAGACTTCTTCTTTTCGTTCCTTCTTTGTACCTTGCTTCAAATGCTACTAGTGCCAAACACATTGGTCGGATTGACCGAGAATTGGCCACAAAAAACCTGACCCAACTTCTATAGGGTGTAAACAGTTTACACCATATGGGTCACTAGGTCAATAGCGGTCATTGTCTCGCTAACCCCCTTTTTCCTACTTCTCCCACAGTTCGCATGTGCTAATCTATGCCATTCGTTCACAATGTTGCCAGGTGGCCTGGCCATATGGGGTGGTACACAGATTTTGAATCCAAAGTCATTTAGAGATTTAGGGGTCAAAGGGGCGTCTCTCTAACCCCCCCTCTTATATTTCAAAATGCTACTATTGTTACACAGTTTAACGTGATCTTGACAAGACTTCGTCAGAATAATCCCTGACGCAAGTGGCCATACAGGGTGTTCACAAGATGGGGTCAAAGGTCATGCAAGGGTCCATTACAGGTCAGTCCGCTCTTTACTCTTTTTGCTGTTTTCTGCCACAAACCAATTGCTGTAATCACTAGCCTTGGTCAGAGAACCGCTGACCCAAGACCCACATGGGCTGTTCGCAGATTGGGGTCAAAGGTCATGCAGGGTCATGTAAGTCATGTTGCACTATACTCTTTTTGCTGTTATGCCACGTACTAATTGGCTATATTCACCAGACTTGGTCAGAAGAACTGCTGACCCACATCCTTAGAATGGGTAACAGATTTGGGGTCAAAGTCACATGGCAGCAAGTAGCTACCGCATGATCTACTCGTCCTTTCAAAGCACCATCTTTTGCTAGTTAACTTTGCAAGTCGCTGGTCCGAGCAGCTCGCACGTTTGGTCATCTTCCATCTAGTGCCTATGTGGCAGGAAATTAAAGAAGTTATGACCTGGGATTTACCTGTCTATTTTACATGACAATCCTTCATGGGATCTGTGGATTTTGCGCCAAATCAGCATATTGTGGCACCTCCACCTATCAATCACCCTAACCAAATTTGAGTAAATCTGGCTTAGCCGTTTAGCCTGCAAAGCATTGAAAAAGTTAACAAAATTTGACAAATATGCAAATTATCTAATTAAATTTCATTAAAAAATGCAAATTGCAGCCTAAAGCAACCCCTCTTGTGGCACCTGCACTCGATCAACCCTGACAAAGTTTGAAATTGGACATGACAATTTTGACAAACTGATAAAAGTAGGGACATCAATTACCTCTGTGGGAATCTTGCCATATAGGCCCAAAACAGTGTGCCGCCGTTAATAATTTTTGTTTATTCTGATTGTTCATATTAAATGAGACATTCAAACAGCTTTGATGATAAAACATTTTTTTTTTTAAGTTATATCATTACTTTCTTTCAAGTTAATATATTGTGGAATATATTGCCAATGAATGCGATAAAGGCCATATGAATTTATCTCAATGTTAAAGGCTGGTGCTTGGTTGCTAGAATGATTGGGGGCTTTGTCTCCGTTCATGTTTCGTTTTAACTTTGCAAGTCGCTGTCCGAGCAGCTCGCACGTTTGCGTCATCTTCCATTAGTGCCTATGGGCAGGAAATTAGAAAGTATGACCTGGGATGTTACCTGTCTATTTAACATGACAATCCTTTCATGTGGATCTGTGAGTTTGCGCCAAAAATCAGCATATGTGGCACCGCAACTCATCACCTACCAAATTTTTGAGTAAATATGCTTAGCTTAGACCTGCACGCATTTGTAAAAAAGTTACCAAAAATGTGACAAATAGGCATCAACAGATGATCCTATGGATATAAAAACATTACTGTTGAAAACCAATATGTGTGTAACTCCAGAAATTGTGGAAGGGACTGGAGTGTTAATGGAATCAGGGGTGCCTATTTTTCCAGAAAATCAGAAGGTTCCCCCTCCTTGTCACATTTATCCCAATTCTAACATTGGTCCATTCACCTAAACACATATCCTTCCCAGAGACAAAAACAGATTCCCCCCACCTCAGGGAGAATAATGGAAGAATAGCCATCCCTGACTGGAATTGAGTGAATGTAGATCACAAACTGCCTTCAACCTTCGTGGTCAGTATTCCTAACTGCTGATTTGTGCAACAATCATTTTTTCTTGTTCACTATCGGCTGCACATTAAATATAAGCTAGTTCTGCTTCTACACTAATTATCACCCAGTCTCACAACACATGATTTTGAAAGGTCGAAATGGGTGACAATCTCCATACCATGCAAAACTGCATGTAATTGAAAAACTTTCGAAAGGGATGAACTTTGGAAAACCATGACCTTCAACCCAATATGAAAGAAGGTCTTAAGGCTCTTCAAATGTGTCATCATGGAGAGAGATTTTGTACAAGGTCACTCCATCATAGACAACATTAAAGAGGGCATTCACTATTGGTACAAGACCATTTTGGTTTTGACACCCAACTATGTGGAAAGTGAGTGCTGTCCATACAAGATACAAATAGCCTAGATGAAATTACTTGATGAAAATTGTGATGTCATAGTTTTAGTATTGCAACATCCCTTTCAACAAAATGACTTCACCATATTACGCCAACCTCTTTGCAAAAAAGAATACCTGAAATGGCCTAGCCTGTAGACAGAGTAGGACAAAGGTTATTCTGGCAATGACTGAGGGAAAAACTTGAAGCACCAGTACATGTAGATAGACGTTTTGACATTTAAGAAAATCTGTTCACTTTCTGCAAACTGTTAAAATGTGACCAGATCTGACAGTTACCTTTATAATTGATTTTGTGCTGCTAGCAATTTGTCTTTTCTCTGAAATGCAATACATTCCATTCTGTGAAGACAGTCATTATCAGGG
Source organism: Ophioderma brevispina (assembly GCA_023653785.1). Lineage (NCBI taxonomy): Eukaryota > Metazoa > Echinodermata > Ophiuroidea > Amphilepidida > Ophiodermatidae > Ophioderma > Ophioderma brevispina. Next base: position 22,508 of record JAMKCH010085023.1, read on the forward strand.
GCGTACCGAGGTCTGGAGGACCTCTGGGTGCAGTCGGGGTGCAACAATATGCTAACAATATTTCTGAGCAATATCTTTGGCTTTAAAATTTGAATTTCCTACAAAGATTTCAGATCAGATAACACAGCAAAATTGAACATATTATATATGTGATGCGATCTGGGAAAACCCGCCACATGGTGGGAAATTTATATTTTGAGTTTTTACTATCACGGCAGAGTTTGAAATATTAAGTTTCCATAACTGTTTACTTCTTTCTTCTTTGATACGCACATCAAAAGTTACGCCTTATACAATCTGACAAAAAATAAAGTGCAATATAACAGATTTTAAGCTATTTTCTATATTTTTTCAAAACTGTACTGTGCAACATGTGGCGGGTTTTCCCAGATCACATCACATATTCACATTTATTACCCAACTGAAATGCGATAGTATAATCATACATCATTTCGTCAGTTGATGAAGGCAATTGATGCAGCCATTATTCATCCAAAATAATTGCGAACTATTTACCATGATACTGACACTCAGTCCATGCCAGTGACATACAAAAAACTACTGCTAATGCCGACATTTGTTAGCAAAGTTGCTGGAGGAATTGAGTAGACTGGTTTTCAATTGTTCCTGAAATTAATATCTGATTTATCTGCATAAAAATTGTAAAGAATCTGTTTTCAACTGATTTGAGTAGGTAAAGGTGTGTAGATTTACCCAAAAAAAGGGAAATCGGTAAGGCGCGGCTTCCAGTGGGTTACTGACTGCATTCAGTCACGATACATAGTTTTTAATTAGCCCTCTTACTCAAACTATTCTCATGTGCTACGCAAAGATATGCCGGCTCTGTTGTAAAGCAACCGATGCAAACTTCGCAATACCATTACAAAGTGATAATTGATCGGTCAATACAGCCCCATTGATAAGAGGTTGATGACCTTCACGGGTGCTCCTGGATCGCGAGCAGCCCACTTATCCAATTATACCTGATATGGGCCTGCTGTTTTATTTCCTGACCTAAATGAAACTGTTACGTTTTTTGCTATTAGATAAAATTTTTAATAAGTTTCGTTTGCTGATGGACACATGGTAGTTTTTAATCAAGAAATGTGGTAATGAGAAAAAAATCAGCCCAGTTTGATATCTATACATATCTTCACACAGAGTTTTATTGGATGGCATGTACATGTCATCCTCTGTCCTTGCACTGGTGGGGGCTGTAAGGAATTACAAAGTGGAAAGAGTATTATAAGAAAGTGCATATGAAGCGTAACAGGGTGAGGAGTGGGGAGGCTTCAACTTTTTTAAGGTATGGGATATTTCGTGGGCCCTACTCCGAACTTGGGGGTGCCTTTGGGAACTGATGTGGTCTTTAAATAGAGCTTTAAGGAATTGTGCCTGTTTTAAATATTGAATATTCTGTTCCTTTGATATTCCTTTGATAAAGTCGTCTTGGTCAAGCCTGATATTAAAAACCAAATCAACGTCACATAAATCAAACACAATTCCCACTGGCACGCTTTTTGTGGAAAAATTGGCATGCATCAACGAAACAAAAAGTCTAACTCCCAAAGAAAACAAATATGGGTTTTAATCGAAGTTTAAAATCGAATAAGTTCTATTCAAATGCTTTGTACTTGTACATTTATAACTGTTTAAAAACGTAAGAACACAAAAAAAAATAGTACATCGGGAAATTATATAACTTTAACAAATATACGTCGCTGTAAAATTCACATTCTACCGCATTCTTTTCTTTTTTTCAGAATTTCAAGAATTTTATAAACATTGTGCTTTTTTTAAACTTGATAACAAAAAAGAAAAAAAAAAGAAAATTTGGTCATTAACAGTCCGAATAAATGGTCTAACAAAGCAAAAAAGAAGCGCACATCTTTTTTTGACAAACGCATAGTGCTTAGGTTTTGAGATACGTAAAACCAAGCAAACTGTTTTTCGTTTTTTGGGCCTAATATCCAGGTATAATCTGACGTCTTTACCACTTTGTATAACATTGTTTGCAACTGATTTAACCAACCATTGGAGTTATTTAAGGTCATTTCTGGGAAAATCCTATGAATGTACAACAAACACATTTTTTGACCATCCTGGTTTTTAAGGATAACTATTGGAATTGGTCTTTTCGGCCATATGATATTTACTGATAAATGTAAAGATTGTTTGTTTTATATGCAATTTCTACAACAAACAAAACGAAAAACATGTACAATAGAATGTGACATTATTTGCTTGGTTTACTATGCATGGTATATCCACTCAAGTTAAATAGTGTTAACCGTAAATTTTGTCATTATGTGATCATCATTTCGCACAGCGTTATTTCTGTTTGTGCTTCAGGTTTTTACACAGAAAAGGTTCCTTTTTACACAAGTCCCTATAACACAAAAAGGTTTGAAATATTTAAGATTTTTTGAAAAAAATTTATGTGGAAGTTCTTTTTTTTTGTGTGATGTTTTGACTCTAGTCACTATATCTAACCTTTAGTAGGCCAATGGAAAGCGGAGGCATTTTTACAACAGAACAGTAATAACTACATCAAATATGCACAAAGAATAATATCGAAAGAAAACGTGAACAAAGTAAACTGAAAACAGTTTATGATAGTTTTATTGATATACCAGTTATACAAATGAAATCCTTTTCCATACCTTTTCGGGATTGAGATCTACCGTGAAGTATGCCTGGAATGGGCTGATGGAAGTCGTACGTGACCCTTTCTGTTAGCCGACCATTCACGAAGGCGTCCCTATGCTATACCGCTATATACACGTGGCGGGCTACATGAACTAAACTTTCTGGAAAACCTACAGGCGCTATTTTGTCTATAAAGTGTTAGTAGTAAATTGGATTGTCGTCCTATAGTTTCTGTTTTTGGTCCAGCCATGAATTGGTTTTTATTATTTTCATGAGTAAAACAGTTATCGGCCTATATTACATATAAAACACACGTAAATGTTAACCATACCCTACTATCTTTTCCGGGCTGAGTCTATAACCGCTAAGTAGAATACCTGACATGAAAGGCGAAACCTGACCGTCTGTTAGCGGACAATTTCGCGGAAGCGATCTCCATGTCTACGCGCCTGATATACACACGGGTGCGTACATATTATATAAACTTTCTGGAACCCTATGAGTGAAATCATTATTAAATTAATATAGTTTCCTACAGTTAAAAAGGGTATTCACAAGACTTGTGTACGTGATTTATGTGTATAATGGGGAAATACTTGAAATTCCCGTAATGAAAAAATAAGAACTAGTAATTGAAATTATATGCGTGAGCAGTAAATAGAAATGAATATGTGTGACAGTGAAATAGTTAACAATGCATATTTTACGTTTGATAATTAAAACTAATATTACAAAAGAAGTTTTTAAATAGCAATTTTTTTCGAGACTTACTTGTCAAAACATATTCGTGTGCAATATTCCATATTGTAAATGTTACGGATCCCTGCGTATTGATTAATTGTAATGCATTAAAAGAGTGTTTTAAACAACCAGCTTTCACTTCGAGTGATTACTCAAACGCTACCTTCTGTGTTTGTTAAAATTGTAAATGTTGTTGACCCATGTTGTAGTGTTTATCAAAGACTGGCCGGCACATGAGATGCGGTCTACTAATTAAGACCATTCAAGTTATTAATTTCGACCCAGCAGGAAAGCAAACATTTATTATCGGATCAATGTATTAATGCTTGTGGCAGCACTGGAAGCGATGCAATCAGACGGTCAGGACACTCGCTTCCAGCACTTCGATTTTATTGAGTGCTACGGAAAATTTTTTGTCTCCTACTGAAAGTTTTTATCCAAATTCCTATGCATCGTTACTACCTTGAATGCAGTCAGTAACCGACTGGAAGCCGCGCCTAAATGAGAATTTAACATATTTCATCTTTCTGAATATGACACTTTCAGCCTAGACTGACCCTATCAAATACAGCTCCAAGGATTGGACGATATTTACTGATGATAGAGTGGGCTTAGGAGAAAATTTGGCTTGCTACATTTATGAGCAAAAAGTACCGTAATGTAACTAGGATACGAGCAGCTCGGGCTAGGCTAGGCCGAACACTAGGCAAGAAACACCCGTCAGAAGTGCCTCATTTGGGCCCCGACCAGAAAACTCTATACCCACATTAAAACACATTTCCGGGCGATCGCCGCCAATACACGCAGAAACCATCCCTCACCAAATTGTTTTCTCCAATTTATAAAATATTACCAAACCTTCCCGCACCCTCTTGCAGAGAGAAAAACATTCTGGTGGGTTGTTTATAGGTTTGTTGAAGGGTAGGTAGCATTGCTAGTCGTATACCCCCCCCCCCCGACTGCTCTCTATAGTTTTCCCCTCTCCGCGACCTACTTTTCCTTTTTGCACATTCCCTTGTAGTTCAGGCAGTGGAAGAAGGAAAGGAAGATATGCCCCAGTACTAGAGTATCCCGCCTCACACCGAGTCCTTAGCTCCCATTTCTACCGGCACATAGTGCTGCAATAGCAATATCTCCTCTATGCACTAGAATGTCTCAGAGATTCAAAACTCTGAAACATGGTTTGGCAACTCTATAGTGTCCATGATGTCTTGAATCGAGGAGCCTTTGTAAATGCCCAGAATGAGGTGTGGCACGCACATTATGGGAACCTAACCCAAGCGCCGACGCACTATCTAATTGGTTCTCATACATATTGGGCCAACCTGTTGACAGCTGATAACCATCCTTGTTTACTCTTACACTAAAAAAAATGAACTTACCTATGTTTGTGCTACTTAGAAAATGTTAAATTTTGCATATGACTCATTAACTTAGTAAAAGTTTTTCAGAGGTTATATAGAAAAATGGCCTCCTTTGTTTCAGCCATGATAATATGGATACTTTAAAACCTCTGCCTTGAATAAAAATAAAGCCCCGTCCCTCTTTTTCAAAAACCCAATAAACAACTAGGAGTACACACATGCATGGTCAAACGGCAGAGCTAGGGAATAGTTACTGGCTTAGCTTTGGAGTGATTGTCACTGTTCCAATGTCCTGCAGTTGACCTTATGATTCACGCTATTAAGCTTACCTTGTTGTGCAACAGTTCAAATTGGAATTTTTATCCGTTATTAAGCCATGTGAAATCAAATTTACTTTCATTTAAGCTATATGAAATCATTGAAATGCAAAACAGCATTAGTTTCTGGGGTGGTAATTGGTTTTATCTCTCCTCTTAATTGATAATTGGCCTAGTTTATTGATTAATAGGCTATGGTATCTCCCATGACACAAATTTCAAAAAAGCTGTATGAAGCCAAATATGAACATATAAGCCATTCCCTTTTCCTAGGACATGCTCTCTGTTTTTTGCAGTCATATCTAATTATGTGAGTAAATTTCTAAAATTTTCAAAAACACAAAAACACAAATATTCCATTTTTGAAAAAAATCCTAGTTCCCCACCCTGCACTCTGATCACTTTGTACCAATATTCAATTTTTTTTTTGGAGGGCTAGCACTGGGAATTACCTATGATGCCTATCACTATGAACTATTAGAGGTGCTCAGTCTTTTTTTTGTCATTCTCTAATTTTTTAAATTTCTAAGGAATTTGGCAGCCCTATTGGCCGCCATCTTGGATTTGGAAATGCTAGCAGCATATATGTGTTCGCAATAAAAAACCGAAAATAGATACATCACAGTTGTTTTGGCTCTTGTATCACTTTTTTTCATCAAACTGAATTTATTGCTGTTCTATCTATGAATTTTACCATGTTTTCGGCAGCCATTTTTGTGGACACCATTTGGTCAAAAATCCAAGTTTTCCATCCTGCACCGTCGGCATCTTCCTTTTCTGTAGAACTAGAACCACCTTTATCTACTCAATTCTGTTAAACAAGATTCCTGTGCAATTTTTTTCGTCAGATTGGTCACAAAATCATCTAATTTGGGGTTACTAATCAGTATATTTCCAAAAGATATGAAACTCCTCCATGCCAAAAATTGCTCACAGCACCGCACAATGTTCAGGTAGCCAAACGAGCACCCACCGTATGGCAATGAGACTAGAGACTAATCACATTTACAAAAAAACCTCTGTTGTAAAATTGGTTCGTTCACTAGGCAACCAGTGCATAAACGCTGCAAGTACAAGTACCTTTTATGTGGGGGGGTGGGGAAAAAAAACAAGTTATCTACAGAAATGTAGAAGAATATCAAAGGAACACAAACAACACGCAGTCACGCATGTTGAAATTTACACAAAAGGTGGAATTTCTATCGTATCCATGACTCTTGCCTGCCAGACAATCTTATTTGAAGCCCATGCACATGCAATCAAGCTTTAAAAATAAAAATATCAAGGGGTCCATTCAAAAACATAAATTAAATACGAAGAGAGCCTATAAAGTTATTATCCTCAACTTAAGAGTTCAGTGCCTGCTTAGTTTGGTAGTATGTATAGAAACCTTATCCTATTGCTAAATTGGAGAGCACGGCGTATAAGAAAGAGCGGTTCGGGTGCTAGGTGGGTGGGGGGGCAAAAAACACACCCAAAGATACCCCGCTGATGCTCTTGCATGCTTGCTACGATATGGACGGATATCTGATGGAGCAATGCCTGCTAGGAGGTATTAATTTAGTTCCATTGATGAGCTCATTCAAGCATATGTCCTTGGGTGAGTTCAAAAGTTGTATGGAGTAAGCATCAATTAAGTGTCATAAGCTACTGATAGATCAACGATCGACTCCGGTTACCAAACCCTTCCTGAAACCATCCTCGATGTGTTGAGTTAGGTTGAGTACTTGGCTTGTTGTTGATTTGGCCTGGTTGGAAACCTCTGTTCTGGAGTCATCTATCACAGGTGCACTACGGTTGACAGGATTGTTTAAAGAGCTTGATGTATGGTGAGGAGTGATATTGGTCTACTAGCTCTTGGGATTAGATGGATCTTTCCCAGGCCTGTAGGATTGCCTAACATGGTGCTTTCTTCCAGACTTTGAAGTTTTAGCATAAACCGTTTCCAGTTCGTCCATGTTTAAAGGGCGAGTGAAACCAGCGTCGCCACTAAACCGCGTTACAGTCTAAGTTTTAAATTTTATGGCTTCTACTGCATAAAAGCAGTGATGGGCAACTTGGTTAGGTGCAACATTTGGCTGCTGTAGCGGTTCTGTCGTATACCCTCAAAGCTTTTGGATGGGCGGCGGACCACGCTTTCTTTTCCTTCTGTGAATCCTCTCTAACACACCTCACCTTTGCACCTATAAACTGGCAACTACAGAGTAACCATTCAAATAGGCAATGTAGAGTAGACATCACTGTACACCTAATAACTGGTTACTTTGGCCTTTGTGTGTACCAGAGTAGCACAGTAAGGTTCTAAATGAGTAAGAAAATATGGCATTTATCTATATATAGGAAAGTTGTTGAATGTCACATACGGCTGACAATGTGGCAAGTCACATACCAGATTTGTAGAGAGTTTCTGTAAGGCGATATTCCCAGAGAAATGCTCTCAGTCAGAGACATTCGCTTCAGGACATCCTGTCTCCTTGTTCCGGCTCGGTGTGGGCATAAGAATTTCCCTCATCATCCATTCAAATGTCTCTGCGTGTATTCAATTGAAGTAAAGGGAGAGACATTCGCTCTCACGGCTGCTCGTCCATAAAACCTGGAGTTAACAAGCCAACAATACCCTACCAATTAGCATAAATCGCTCGATCAAATAAACACTTGTCAACATCATGTGCGGTCAGACGGGGATGTCCGCTCCCATAAAATGTACTGAAAGGGCATGGACCGAGCTCAGTTCTTTTTTTTATATTATTTAAAATTTGTAGGCAACAATACAACACCAAGCACTTTGTAAAATACGATCAGTGTAATTTTAAATAATTCCTGTGAGGAACCACAAATTTTAAGGGAAACAAGGAAACCACGAACAACATATAAAGAAAATCAGGCAAGGAAAAGATTATGTATATGTAGGTTGATGATTGTTGTGGGTGTTTGTAGGTGTAGGGTGTGATTATATATATATGTGTGTGTGTGTGTGTTTTATGGTGATTGGATTAAGCTTTTAACTTATTGTGCATGAGTGTGGGCATGTTTTTTTTATTTTAGGTGTCGGTTGTGATTTATATTTATATTTTGCAGATGTTGTAGATAAGGGAATTACAGAGGTTTCTGTTACGTGGCAACAAAGAAATTATATAAAGCTGGTGATGATCTTTCAACTGACGGCATGGATTTTGCTGGAATACTTTCTGCATTTAAAATGCGAAAAGGAACAAGCAAAATGTGATTGGATTTGTATATTCCTTCTTATACAGTCCTATACAAATTAACAGGGGTTCATTTACGGTGGTTTTGAACCATGATTTTGTAATTAAAAAGTATAGGCCTATCTGTACGCTTTCATATTTTTAACTTTAACACAGGTTATTTCACTAAACGATGCTTTGCCCTAATAACGCCTACCTCCCCTGGCAAACCTAGTAATAACATAAATATATATTTGAACAAGTCAAGCGGTGGCTTGCCTCGTGGTACTTGAGTAAAGTGTCCCGTTGTGTTAAATCGATAAAATCAATTTTGTTTGCAAAAAGGACGTGCATTAAATGGTATTGAATAAACAAGTCTGTGGAGAGTCTGAGCGAAGTTTCTCTCACTCTTGTTGAAAGTGCATCTGGGAAAATCTCTTGTCATGGACAGGTGTCGCTCTAACATGCAAGGGGAAGGTCCCTCTCGCCCAAGCGAATATGTGTGAGCGAATGTCTCTCGACTGAGAGCAATTCTCTGGGAATATTGCCTATCCTGACCCATCTGACACCATATATGAATTTTAAAACCTTCTTAATAAAACTGCGTTTTAATTTTTTTTTTTCCTTAAGGTTTTCCGAATTTCATAAGTGTTGTAGAAAAAAAGTGGTCCAAAGTGGTCATGTTACAGAAACTCCTGATTTGTAGTACAGCCATGTGATCTTCTCTCTGAGTATAAAGAATTGAAAAGCCTTCTCCATAACATATTATTCACAGCTTGTTTTGGCATCAAATATGACTATGGGAATTTTTGCAGGTCAGAAACCAGTTCACAATCTTACATAAGTGAAAAATTTACAAATGTTTGAATAGTAAAATAAGGAAAATGTACTAACTTTCAGCAATTAAAAAACTAAACAATATGAGTATTTATATGCACTATGCCAAACCCACATGGCTTGAGTGCACTTACATCATCTGAATCACTGGATTCGCCCTTTGCATGGTTCGCCATATTGCCAGGTAAGCCCCGAACGGACACTAGATAGATGAGATAGTGTTATATAACATTCATTCACCGCTCAAGGCCATTGGTTTTCTGTTTATAAGATCAAACCTGGTCAACTATTTTGTAAGAGCTCCATTCATATGCCTGCCCAGGTCCGAGGCTCTGCCCGCAAATGGCGAAACTGTGCAAAAAGCGAATGGTGCCAAGTACTCCATAAACCATTTTTGGTACCACACATGGGATGCACAGCTCTAGATAAGTTCCATATACCCTTATCACTTACATCAAGGTAAACCATTTGACTCCCTGTTGCACAATTAACGCCCATAGGGTCAAGTCATGTACCCATAATCCGTTACTAAGGACACAACAGGTGGGAGCTCCCCCATACACATATGCTGTGCTGCTGTGTAACCGGTGCACAGTGTGAAACTAAGAGCATCATGCATCATCCACCTTTTGCGTTACATACCCAGAAATGCTTCCCAGAAATTTTGCACCCCTCTGCAAGCTTCTGCACTTTAGCACAAATACTCCAGTCAGGGTTATTCTACTGAGCTAGCAAGCGAATACAGAATACATTTTATACATCACAGTCCCATGGTTATCAGTATCGACCTATTTAGCGCCCTCCACTCATAAGCGCCCCTAGAACCATCACGACTTAAACTTGTCTGTATTTAGTTGCCCCTCCTTTTCTGGATTTACCATGCGCTGCGCAACCCCACTTTAGCCGCAACTTTGGCATGCAAATGTATATTATTTTTGGCGGTATTTCGGCCTAATTACTATTTTCAGCATAGATTTACCCTGGGGGGGGGCAGAATTCCCCTCCCCCTCGACATTTTTTTGTCGTATCTCACCTACCTGGTTCTTTTTCAAACCCGAAACTACGCATGACTTTTTTCTTTGAAGCCTTGCGCTTAATTAAGAACCATTTTGAAACATCGGACCCTCGGGTAATGACCGCGGCATGCGTAATCGCGCACTGCGTGCCAAAAAGCTATTCCCATGAAATTTACAACGGAACAGCATAATCCATTTTTCTTTTTGTGCTAAGGATACTATTACACTATGTTTTATCTTTATATATTTGATTTATTTGTAGTAGAGCATGTGTCTCATACTTTGACACACTCATCCCAAAAATCCAACTTTTTCTTGGCAAAAAAATGGCGAAAAACCATGAATTTTTGCTATTTTTTTTAATTTTTTGCAATTTTTGCATGACGTCATGTTTTGACATCACTGTGACGTCATACAAGGTATGTTTGTACTTTTTTTGGTGTCAATGGACCGGAGGGTCATAGCTATCCATTGGTACCACACATATGATATGTAGCTCCACATCGGTTTGTAGAACTACACGCATCATAGCCGATGCGTGTACCAGGTGCTTAACACTTTTACAACTCACTTTTGCAAGACTTCTCCTTAAGTATAGATGAACTCAGATGACACCATTGTATATAAACACTTGTTGCTCGTTATTCTTCTTTCTTGTCATTATAGTTGCATCCCAATATTATGTAAAATCTTTACTAAACAGGTTGAGAAAACAGTTGAACCCCTATGCACACCATACCCAGTTACTCCTTTATCGCTTACTGATAATCAGCAATAATCAATAGTGATGACCACAAACAGAGAGGGCGACATATAGTGGTCACTGGTCACCCCCAAATTGCCAGGGGTGAAAGACTAGTTGGTTGGCCTAAACAACTTTTGACAAAATAATTAAAAAATCCAACAAAGGCCTATAATTGCACCTACATTCCGCCCCTAATTGTGAAGCCAAAGCGCAACAATTATCAACATTACCAAAAAAGGTGCCGATAACCAAGTTAACATTTTAACTCATCAAGAAATTATCTTTTACATGTTTATTAATCCCATAATTGGATAAAGTTTTGGCAGCATACAAAGGAACTGCTAACCTAAAGCTAAACACAGATATATATAATAGTCTTTGTTCTGTTGATCTTTCAATAATTTAACTATCAGCATCAGAACTGATAGAGAAAACTCCGAACCTCTGTATTTTGCATCTCAAAGTCATATAGTTTCTGCTGGCCACCTTTTAATAGAAATGTGCCACAACATATGGCTAGCATAGAGCTGCTTATTTGCGTGCAAATCTTTACACATATCTCTTCAAATGAACTGGCACTAGTAACTTTAAAAACATAAGCACATTTACACCAACAACATTTTTTTCCATTGTCCATATCGGTGCCAGTTTCCTGTTACAAGCGTGTATGGTGTGATATTACACACTTTGGGTGTATGCTATGTATAGGATCAAGGTAGACTTCAAGATCCAATAATGCAAAAGTTGGGAGCATTGTGCATCTTAATGCTCAGCGAAGGTAGACATTATTCTGGTCTAACTTTAAATATATACACAGATACTTTCTCTGATCATTGTTTTTAAACAACTAAACTACAGTAAGCTATAGGCCCTGGCTTAAGCAAAATTAAGTTGTCATTGAACATCTAAATTTAACAAAGGAAAACAGAAGTGCAAAAAGACCTACAATCTAAAGCATAAGCATGCCACATAAAGATGGGCTAGGAAACTTGTAGTTTATCTCACTAATTAAATTCTCAGAGTCACTAGATGCACCGTCGTCATCAATATTTGAAGATCACATTCCGATGTCACAAACACAGAAAGCCATTTGAAGATGACACACGTCTATATCACAGGCTGGTTGATTACACTAAGCTGAACAGCTCATTACTCTGCTTGCACTCCTTCCAAGAACTCCGTCTTAATTTTCCTGATTTGTGCCCATCACGCAGAAGACTTTTCATCACACGTGAATTTAGATTGGACCACTACAGCTCCTATGAAACCACCTTGGTAACTGGGAACGTTCACTTGGGCTGACTTCTTCTATGTCTCCTTTAGCCATTTTTTAATTATATTCACGTCAGCTATAGCATATTTAATCGGCTGTTCCGTAGCTCACACAATCCCATTGAATGAGTGTTCAATTTTAGATAACCTTTACCATAGTACCTAAATAACCATCAGCTGTTCCGTAGTCTTTGTAACTCCAAGTACACAAGTGGCAATTTAACATTGCTATTAACTGGTAGGGACAGCTTAAATTTTGACAGTAGAAAATGTCGCCTTTGAAGCTCTAAGGTGCCGCTAGCATAGTCGTCCTCATTAGGCAGATTACTACTCTCGCAGCTTGCCAAACAACAGTTTGAAGTGGTTCTAATAATTATTCTACTTAACAGTTGACCTGATACACAATGATTACCGTAGCACCAGCCAGCAGCACAGACCATACGATCTGCCTCACCGCCCCGTGTGATAACCTCACCACAATAACCAGACTGTACAAATAAGTTTCTGTTTATCGACAGCAGTTGAAATTAGATTGGGTTGACTGGGTTGGATTGTCCACTACAAGATCCTGACCCATTTGCCAACTGGTCGTTTAAATAGACCATTTTAGTCTTTACTTCCACACTTCTGCGTGTCCCTGTTCATCCTGGGTGCGTTGTAGTCCACCCTGCCCATCGGCCAGCTGTTGCGAGGTGCCTAGTTTGTCAACAATAAGTACCCACATTCGCCAACACTTCACATTTCTTCAGATTTAGCCCATTTCTGTCTCTCCTGTAGTTGTGGCAGTATTCCCTTGCCATCGCCTCCAGAAAACCAATCGGCCAAATAATTGTACTTGCCGCCATCTGCGCCTAACATACTTGTCGTTAGGACTTGTGGTGGTATGATGCAGTTGGGGTTTCCACTTTCATCAAAGTAAATGATTTTGGGCGTTAATGATGCTTCCAAGTCATTGGGATCCTCAGAGACTTGGTATGGGCCTGCTCTTCATGATGGCTTCCACTTCCAAAAAAAGTGTATGTAGGCTGTCATCATTCATGGTTTGTTCCTTTGAGCACTGAGAGCATTACCTTTCTATAGTTGCGGATCTGGCGCTCCCATATGCCACCAAAATGAATACCAGCTGGGTGGATTGAACTTCCCTTGATCCCTTCTGCGCAACTTTCATGATTTGAGCCTGGTCCAGTGTCTATCTCTGTTTTTGAAGCACCTTTTTAGCTCCTACACAGTAGTACATGTCAGAATCGGCATTCCTTAATCTGTCCTCGGCGAGCCACAAATCTGCGAATGGCGTTGAGACATGAATCAGTATTAAGAGACTCCGCCATCTCAATAGGGACCGCTCTTGTAGTCCATACAGGGGAAGATAACTCCGTAACGTTTCATCCCATGGACCGCCCCTCCTTTACTTCAAATGGTCCCGAAAGTCCATGCCTACTGTTGTAAAGGGAGGGTCATCTTGGAGTCACTCTATCAGCGGGCAAGTCACCACTTTTGTTGTGTACCTTCACGCTGTCGCTTACACACAACAATCACTTATTACCCTTCGTCTGTTGTGTTTGATCCGGCTGCCCAATATTTCTGACAAAACTGGCTAACATATGGCTTCTACCCACATGCCACTTCTTTCAGTTATTTCTCTTAAGATGAATTGTACCACGGAGGACCCTTTGTCAATACAGAGCTGTGGCTTGTACTCTTCGGCATGGCCAACTCTACTTAAACGTCCTCCACTCGCATTACGAGCCATTGTGCATTATAGGATCAAGTCAATAAGTGGGACTAGACTTTTTGACATGTTGTTTTGCCCTGATATCACCCTTGGTCTCCAGTGCAGCTACTTCTTCCCGGATGGATGATCTTTGTAGGCAGTACAAGATGGCTTCCTCAGCAGCTTGCATCTCATCCACAGAAGGGCGATGAGCTGTGGAATCAGCATCTGTAACATTTACATGTTGTTCTCGGTTGCTGTCATTTTCCAACTTCCTGGCCTTGGCTCGCAACGGAAGCTGGTGTTTTACTCTAAGGATCCAAGCCACTGCCTTTCTGAGATCAAACCAACTTGAGTATCGATTCATCAACATGTCCAAGATGTCCTGTGCTTCGTTTGTATGCACAACATTTGCTGCTACCTTGACCTCTGGGTCTGCACTGGAACACCTTGTTAGACTTTCTGTGTCAGCAGGAGGCCATTCACTTTCGGGCTTGCTAAGGAATGGTGGTCCATTCTTCCACCTTTCATTCCTTAAGAACTTACTCACTGATTGGCCTCTGGAACACTCGTCAGCCGGGTTGAGAGCTGTTGGGACATAACGCCACTGCTCTGGTCTTGTACCTTCTGAAATGATGGCTATTCTGTTGGCTACAAAGGTGTGGAAGCGGGTCCTTTCATTATTTATATAACGAAGTACGGAAGTGCTGTCAGTCCAAAAGAATGAATTGGCCTTTAACTGCAGCTCCCTCTGTAGCATACTGTCCACGCGAACTGCAACTGTTGCTGCTGTCAGCTCAAGTCTGGGGATAGTGATTTGCTTCAGCGGAGCAACTCTTGCCTTTCCTAGAACGATTCGGCAATGTATATCACCTTTATCGTTGATGAGCCGGATGTAGCTGGCTGTGCCGTATCCGATTTCACTAGCGTCTGAAAAATGATGAAACTGGGTTATAACTGGCTCCTCAAAGCCTGGTGGTTTATAACACCTTTCCAATGAAAAGTCTGCTAGTTGAGGTAGTTCATCCACCCATTCTTTCCACTTAAGTTGATGATCACAGGGATTCTCTTCATCCCAAGGTAACTTTAGCCTGCACAAATCTTGCATCAATGTGCATGGTGAGATGAATCCCAGTGGATCGTAAATGCTACTAACCATGCTAAGGATTCCTCTTCGGGTAGGTGGTTTTTGCCTTAAGTTGATGTCGAACCCAAACGAATCTGACTGAGCACACCATAAAACACCTAATGCTCTCTCTGATGGCAAGTCATCCATGGCAAGATCCAAAACCTGGGCTTCTTTGGCTCTCTCAGGCGGTGGTATGGCTTCAATAACTTTACGCTCACTACTGATCCACTTTGTCAGCCTAAATCCTTTCTCCCCACAGAGCTGTCTTAGACCATGTACATGATGAATTGCTTCTCTATTTGTTGCCACTGACTTCAAGCAATCATCGACATAAACATTTCTTCGTATGGTGTCGCATATTGCTTGATCATAACGCCCTTCGCCATCTTCTGCAGCCTTGCGTAGGGCAAAGTTGGCACACGCAGGAGAGGATGTAGCACCAAAAACGTGTACTCCCATTCTGTAAACTTGCAGAGGCTTGTTGATATCGCCATTGGTCACAAAATCAATCTAATTTGGGGGTTACTATCTAGTATAGTTTCCCAAAAGATTGAATCCTCCCTCCAGCAAAAATAGTGCTCACCTGCCACCAATTTGCAGTAAGCACCCACTGTATGGCAATGAGACTAATGAGACTAATCACATTTACAAAATAAAACCTACTGTTTGTAAAATTGGTTCTTCATCTAGGCAAACAGTAACTCATCAAACATGCAGTACAAAGTACCTTTTCATGTTAAGTTAAGCTTACATAAATGTAGTAAGATATCAAAGGAACAAAAACACGCAGTCCCGCATGTTGAATTTTTACAAGCAAAAGGTGAATTTTCTAGCGTATCCAGGACTAAATTGTTCCTGCCGACAATCTTAAATTGAAACATGCACATTCACTCAGCTTAAAAAAAATAAAATATACAAGGGGTGCCAGTCAAGAAATCCCATTTAAAATGAAATACGAAGAGAGCCTATAAAGTTATTATCCATATCCTCAACTTAAGAGTTTCCATGTGCCCTGCTTAGTTTGGTAGTATTTATAGAAACCTTATCCTAATTGGCTAAAATGGTGAGAGAGGCAACATGGCTATATCGGTTAGGTGCTATGTGGGGGGGGGCAAAAACACACCCAAGATACACTGTCTGATGCCTTGTCAATGCCTTGCTACATACGAAGGATGTTCTGAGGAGCATGCCTGCTAGATTATAAGTTCAATCCTATGATGAGCCCAGTCAAGCATATGTCCTTGGTGAGTTCCAAATGTATTGTGATTAAGCATCAATGACGTTCATTAAAACTCCGCTAGATCAACGATACGACGCCCGTTACCAAACCTTCCTGAAACCATCCTCGATGTGGTTGAGTTAAGGTTGAGTACTTGCTTGTTGTTGATGTGCCTGGTGGAAACCTGCTTGTTCTGGAGTTCATCTATCACAGCCGGGTGCCCTACTGTTGAGCGGAAGTTTAAAGAGGCTTGTAGGTATGGCTGAGGAGTGATATTTGTCTATAGCTCCTTCTTGGATTAGATGGTCTTTCCCAGGCTTTGAGTGCCCTAACAGTGCTTTCTTTCTTCCAGATCTTTGAAGTTTTAGCAATAACCAGGTTTTCCTCCAGTTGCGTCATGTTGAAGGGGCGATCAAACCAGCGTTACGCCACTAAACCGCTTACGGTCTAGTTTAATTTTATTGGGGAGGCTTCTTACTGCATAAAGCAGTTTGATGGCAACTTGGTTAGGTTGACCATTTGGCTGCGTAGCGGTTCTGTCCCGGATACCCTCAAAGCTTTTGGATGGCGGACCACGCTTCCTTTTCCTGGGAGATCCTCTCTAACACTACCTCACCTCACCTTTCCACCTATACTGGGCAACTACAGAGTAATAACCATTCAAATAGGCATGTAGAGTAACATCACACTGTAGCAACCTAATAAACTGGGTGTACTGGCCTGTGTGTGTACCAGAGTAGTCCACAGTAAAAGTTACTAAATGCGTAAGAAAATATGCCATTTAGACTAATATAGGACAAGTTTGAATGTCACATACAGCTGACAATTTTCAGTCCACATACCAGCTTTGTAGGAGAGTTTCTTTAAGGCGATATTCCCAGAGAATTGCTCTCAGATGTCCGAGAGACATTCGCTCATGACATATCGCATCGCCATTGTTCGGCTCTGTTGGCAGAAAGTTCTCTCCAATTCTAATGTCTAGTCGTGTAAAATGAAGAAGGGAGAGCCCTTCGCTCCGTCTGCTCGGCCATAAAACCCTGGAATTAACAGAGGACCACAATACCCTATAACCATTAGCAGTATTGCTCGATCAATAAACCACTTGTCATCTCTGTGTGCGGTCAGACGGTGCATGTACGCTCACCGAATAAATGTATGAAAGGGGCACTGAACCGAAGCTGGCAGATTCTTTTTTTTATATTATTTAAAATTTGTTTAGTCAACAGATACAAAACCAGCACTTTGAAAATACATAGTGTAATTTTATCTTCCTGAAGAAGAAAAACGAACCAAAAATTTGAAGGGAAACAAGGAAACCCGAACAAAAATATAAAGACCATAGCATCAATGATTCAGTAGCACTATAATATGATGCCATTTCAAAGACAACAACAAATCCTTTAAAGTCCCTTTACATATTTTAACATAAAAATGGCACATTATACAATTTTGTTTATGATAAAATCAAACTTGAAG
The DNA here is from genome assembly GCA_023653785.1 of Ophioderma brevispina. Taxonomy (NCBI): domain Eukaryota; kingdom Metazoa; phylum Echinodermata; class Ophiuroidea; order Amphilepidida; family Ophiodermatidae; genus Ophioderma; species Ophioderma brevispina. The sequence continues at coordinate 40,169 of JAMKCH010085023.1, forward strand.
GATATCACTTATTAAAATACAAATACACAAAGTAACGTAAATCGCCACCGAATCACCTGTGCATGACAGTCCCGTTTAAAATGGGATTTTGCGGGGATCCCAGTGCGAGGTATCACATTACCTTATTGAGGTGAAATGTCCCCCAACTGGTGCATTGTAGGATGACCGCAATACCCTGAGATATCAGTGTGTTTGTAAGCACTTATGACTTGTAGAGTGAGAGAATTTGTGCTGTTTCAGTTAACACGTGCAAGGTTAAAGGTGAGGAGCCAAACACATGTTGCTTATGCCATCATTAGTTGCACTTCAATATGACAACTGCTAATGAATTTAAAATACCACCCCTAGGGTCAGAGCCTGGCCATACAGGACACTTCTAATGCATATAAAGTGTTCTTGCTGGTTTGCAAAGCAACATATTTTTAGTTCCGTATACTTTCTATTAGGTAACGGTGAGAAGTAGAATGAGTGCAGTGGAAAAATCCTTCTTTTTGATTATGGAAAAGAACTTTCCATAAATAAAAAAAAGCAAACAATGAAACTGGCTAATAAGAAATCGCCTGATAATGGAATATCCTGTAGGCCTAAATGCCATGTTATTAGGTCAAAATTAATGAAAAAATAAATCTTTACGAAAACTTTTAAACTTTTGTTAACTTTTTTATATCATAACAGGTTCTTCCTTCACAATAAAAACAAAAACTAACTTCATCATTTTATTTAAAATGATGTACTTGTGAGTCAGTGGGGTCCTCACACTATCTCATATTTTGACTTGTTTGGAGACAGATTATTCATGTAAGTACTTTGATGTAGCGATTTGGCAGTTATAATAGCCGACTTGATTTTTTCAAACAATGCAGCCTGGGAAATAATAAACCCGCACCATACTTTTGATCATGTTTAAGAACAGCTCCATTGAAAATACATTTTCCTTCCTCCAAAATGTATTATTCCACAAATATTTTAATGCTGTGTAGTCCCTACTATTAATTTAATCTTTGTTTATTCGGTGTTTCAACTGTTCACTTGTTACTTTTAAACTCTGTTAACACTTCAAAGATAACATGCATGGACAAAGTTGTGTTTTTCAACCAACTACAAACATTCACACAATTGCATACAACCTTTTCCAGATCAAGTGTCAAATGTAATAGTAGTATAGAAATTATGTTTCTTATTGATTATGGCAATAACTATAGTGTGAAAACGACAAATGCTATTTAGTCATTTGTCTTTTACACTATTTTATATGCCCACATTAATAAGACAACATATTTTAACAGAAAGTCCTTAAAAAGGACAATCTGCCCGAATGAACTCTACTTCTTCTGACTAAGATTAGCTGATTTTGCATATACTAAAAAAAAAAAAAACAAACTTTACAATAGGGTACAAATCAAAGATCTACATCTCTTTGAATATTCCACATCATACATACTTCATAATATTACTATATAAGTCCAATGATGATGAGATAATTTGTTTTTCCACAATTGCTTTCGAAATTAATTTACATAAACTTCTCTATTAGGGGGGCCAACAGTTTATTGTTTTTCAATTTAGCTAGTCTTTTTCCAAGCTAACTTAAAAAGGTTCCTTCTTTTTGTTATTAGCCGGTAATTTATTATACATGCGATTTGAAAGCCATACACAACTATGGCGCCAACACTTCAAAACCACATGGCTTTTCATGATCCACAGCCTCATCCCCTTGACTTTACCCAAAGGAGGAGTTGAATTTTTACATCATCGACTCTGTTAGCCTAAAGTATAGGATGTTCCTTAATCATACTTGCAACTTGATCTACTCTGGAAGAATTAGTCATTTTTATTTTCTGTCCGTAAAAGGACAAGCAATTATAACGTAAGGTTGGGCTGGCCCTTGGGGCACCGTGATATAAACATTGTTAATAACATCAAACCGCCTCATCAACATCAACTGAAATTTTGGAATTAATCTTTTTTCTCGGGAGCTCTAATGAACCATACAAAATGCCGGTGGTAGAGCACAAAATGCACCTTTAATTGATTGAAGTGCCCTGCATTATCTGAAATGTACCTTACTGCCTTGTTTACTATTTAAAGGGTCACTTTAAAATTTTCAAAATTTGTTGGTTTTTTCCCATTTTTTAAAGCCGTGTGTTTTTTTACCTCTTTAGAATGCATCCAAGAAATGGAAATGACATACACCAAAATTTTATTTTTAATGTGTATGAAAAACAAACGCGCCTTTTAACTATTTCAAATAGTAATTGTTACTTCTTGTCATACAAATGTTAAAACTAATTATGAGATGTGAACTCCACACAAATATACACCCATTCATCTGGGCTTTTGGATTTTTTTTAAATAATTTTCACTTTGACCATTACTTTTACTTTCAAGTGACATAGGCATATTCAATAGCCAATCTATGTACACTTTATGACATTACGACAAGTGTGTAAGAACCCTGCACATTTTGAAAAATAGTGCACCCTCAAGATTTTTCAAAATCGCTTAGTTTTTTTGCAGGTTGTCAAGTTTTTATATACAAAAGCCCTCAGCCCCCAAATGATTAAGACCACAACTGCACTTCCTTATGGGTAAACCAAAACATTTTTGTAATTTAGCGTCGCCGTCGACTAAAATTCGCAGAGAAGACGAAGAAAATGGCGTTTAAAACACAAAACACGCACCCGAATGCATGTTTCCCACGCCTATGCACCCCGGCTTTTTGATGAATGGGACCGTCTAGAACCTTTGTGGTTTTTAATATCAGGGAGTTACGAGTAAACATATTCATGTAATATACACATTTGTTGATTCAAGTTATGGAAAACTTAGAAGTTGGCCTACAAATTTAACCCCCTTGTTTGGATGTTTTATCCCATATCAATGTCCCCGATCTGTTTTGGGGTACTGTTATTTTTATTGAAAATATAGCTCTGTGTCTTCCAATGGCCGAGACAGTCATTTGAGATCACATTGAAGAAATTTCATATTTTGTGAAATGTGCCAGTGCCGCTTTAATGTACTGTTTAACTTACCGAAACCACAAATATGGCAAATTTTAATGGCAAATGAACGTTTAAATCAATATTTGTTGTATGGAAAACGGTTTAATTGCTTTTTCATCTTCCACGACAGCAAATATTTTGCTGGATAATATTTTAAATTAAAAGTCGTCGAATTTCAAATCGTAATACAATGCTCCAGTGTGGACCTGCATACAGGGAGTTTGTCAATCTGGTGTTGAATACTTTATTTCACACACTTTAAGGAGAGTAAATCATAACTTCTTCATTCTCATAATTGTTCCCTCCCTTACTAACCCCCCGGGGGGTTCTCAACTTAACTGGTTTGGGTATGGACTTGCCTCCCCGACTCTGGAGTAGGAACCCCATAGCTATAAAAACCCTTTTTTTGTCGCAAAAAAGGACCCATAGCTATACCAAGATGCAAATTAGTGAGCCACATTTAAACCCCAAATTTGCATTTTCATCCAACTGCAAATTTTTGACATTTAAGCAAATGTGGGACAATTTTGGGTTCCAGATTGAGATATTTGACTAATTTTCCAACAATTGTTCAAAATTTTTGGTTTCCGATTGAGAAAATGCGGCTAATTTAATTTCCAACATATTTCAGAAAATGATTGAAAAAAATAACCGACCCATTTGCTATAACCAAAATTGGCATTAAAAAAGGGGTCATCTGATTGATATACCAGAATGCTGAAAATGGGACCGATGTCTGTGCACAAATCCCTGTATGTCATTTTTGTTGAGCCCCACCCCCCCAGACTTAACCTGTAGTTTCACTTCAAAAACATTTGTCAATGTCTAAGACTACATTATAAAATTTGTGTAGTAATCACTCTGCTTTGAAAATGGTGATATATCACTGAACTAGATTATTTCTGAAGTCCACTGGTCCAACCTCTGTGGTGGCAATTTACCTGACGCAAGGATCCCGTGTGTTTTTGTCAACTGTCCACATATGACTTGTGGTGGTGATAACAGAGTGATGTAAATGGTCAACTTAATACAAAAGTACTCAAAATACATATATCATAGAATCGAACTAATTACCCGATTTAAAAAAACCATCCGACACTTCAAATTGGGCTAATTTTAAAACCCCACTTATAATACCATACTAGTGTTTAACACTTTTATACTTAATTAATCCCATAGAAACTATTGAAAAAGCAAACAATTTTCACATCATCGGTAATATGTGACCAGCTACAAGGTTAGATGTAAATCATGTAATCATGCAAGTTCCGAAGAAATAAACAGTGGTTGCCACTTAACCTGCTTCATAGTGCAGAGGGTGGTTTTGAACTATCCCTAATACATTGCCATGTGCCTATAATGTTCTGTACTGAAACATATGTCATTAATTTAGGGCAAGTGATAAAGAGTTTACGGAGCACAAAAACCTTTCATTATTAATTTTTTTTAAAAAGTACGTAGTGTTTTGGTGTGTCATGGAATGGGTGTAAAGTGTCGAGTTTTATGTAATCACATGCCGGGATCCATGCACGGTGGAAATTATTTGAGGTGAAATTAACCAAAACTGATGCATTGTGGGATGGGCTAAATATGCTCTCTTAGGTAGCTGTGGTTTCTAAGGTCTAGCCACTTATGAATGATTAAAGTGAGAGAATTTTGGGCTTTTTCAAGTTAACACAGTGCAAGGTTAAGTTCAAGCATGAAGTTATTTAGTGTCGCTTTGTACCATGTGTTAACAGTGCAAATTCGTGAATGAGACACTCATAATTAAGGCCCTAGCTTCAGGAGCAACTGGGAATGTGTGAAAGTATCACATTGTACCGAGGCACATGGAACTTTAGACACTGCACTGGGGAAGATATTGGTGGGAAACAATAACACAAACTAACCCTTCGTGCAATCCAATCCCTATCATCTACCTAGATAGTATGAATTTACTACTTACGGCCAATTGGTTATTAGACAAGGCTGCAAATGCAATGCCTCTCTAGGCCCAGCAATGATAATGCATGGCTTTCAGCTTTCACACAGCATGGCATCTACATTGTAGGACAAAACAGACACTTCAGCTAATTCTTTGTCCTACCAACCCATTCATGCCAAAAACACAAAAGGACGAACAAATGCCCCAACGCAATGTCTGCTCAGATTTTTCAAAATCCACAACATACTTTTCAAAGAATGTATACTTGCATCCTCGATGTTTTCCTCCTGTTGAAAGAAGTTGGACAAGACATGAGAGATGATTGAACATTGGGTTTCCTACCCTAATTTTGCTACGTGATGACAAAAGACTATATTAGATGCTAATAACAGGAAGGAAGATTATGTATATTGGGTATGAGGTGTGTGTGTGTTTGTGGTGTAGGGGTGTGGATTATTAATATATATATCTGTGTGTGTGTGTGTTGTTTCTGGTGCGTGCCTTCGCTTTTCCTTCTGTGCTGTTGGTGGGCCTGTGTTTCTTTCGGTGTTGTTTGTGATATATATTCTATTTTGCCGTGTTCGTAATATACGGAACATTACAGAGTTTCTGTGCTTTGTGTCAAACAGAAAATTATATTAAAGCTGGTGATGCTCTTTCAACTTGACTGCATGGGATATTTGCTGAGCAGACTTTCTGCATTTAAAATGCGAAAGGGAACAAGCAAAATGTGATTGGATTTGTATATTCCTTCTTATACATCCTAGACATAAATTAACAGGGGGGTTCATTGTACGGATGTTTGGAACCGGATTTTGTAATTAAAAAGTAAAATTGGTTTTTTTAATATTTTCAATTTTAACGTTAAAAAACAGTGTTATCAACTAAACATGCTTTGCGCCTAGTACAGCCCTCCCGCACCCCTAGTAATACATAAATATGATATTTGAGAACACGTCAAGCGGTGGCTTGCTCGTGGTACGTGAGAAGTGTCCCCGTTGTGGTGAAATCCATAAAATCCATTTATGTTGGCACAAAATAAACGTGGGCAGTTAATTGTTATTGACTAAACAGTCTGGTGAGAAGTCTGAGCGAAGTTCCTCTCACTTCTTGGTGAAATGCAGCTGGTAAAAATATCTTGCATGGACATGTTCGCCTCTACTACTGCAAGTAGGAAGTCTCCCTCGCCCAGCGAATATGGTGTTGAGTGAGCGAATGTCTCTGACTGAGAGCAATTCTCTGGGAATATTATTGCCTAACCTGACCCAATCTGACAACACTTATGAATTTGAAAACCGTAACAGAATAAACTGCGTTTTTATTCCGTGAAGTTTCCGAATTCATAGGTGTTGTCAGAAAAAAGTGTCATGGGTCAAGTTACAGAAACTCAAACTGATTTGTATTACAGCAATGTGAACCTGCTCTCTGAGTATAAATAATTGAAAAGCCTCCTCCAGTAAACCATAATTATTCACAGGCTTTTTTGGGTCACATTACTAATGGGAAGTTTGCAGGTCAGAAACCAGTTCAATCTTAGCCATAATGTGAAAATGTACAAATGGTTTTGAAATAGTAAAATACTGAAAAATTTACTACGTTTCAAGCAGTAAACACCAGAAACAAATATGAGTGATTTATAGTGCACTATGCCAACCCACAGGGCTTGAGTGCCCTTAACAATCATAGCTGATCACTGTTTCGCCCTTTGCATGGTTCGCCATATGCAGGTAGAGCCTCAAACTGACACTAGAATAGATTAGAGTGTTATATAACGGGGCATTACCAATTCACCTGTTGCAAGGCCATTGGTTTTGTTTAGACAGAATCAAACCTGGTCAAACTATGGTGTGTAAGAGCTCCCATTCATATGCTGCCAGTCGAGGCTCTCCCGCAAATGGCGAAACCTGTGCAAAAACGAATGGTGCCAGTACGCCTAAACCATTTTGGTACCACACAGGGATGCACAGCTCTAGATAAGTTCCATATACCCTTATCAGCTTACAATCAGGTAAACCATTGCCGGTGCACAATTAACCCATAGGGTCAAAGTCATGTACCCAGTAAATACAGTTTACGAAGAACCACAAAAAGGTGGGGATGCATCCCCCATACACCTATGCTGTGCTGTGTACACGTGTGCACAGTGTGAAACTAAGAGCATCATGCATCAATCCACAGTGGCGGCGCCAGGGGGGGCAAATGGGTGGCAATTGGCCCCCCCCAAATTTTTTTATTCTTGCCCCATTGCCCCCCCTGGTCGAAAGAAAAACGACGGGATTTTCGGGCAAAATTTCAGTGATTTGGGGCCAAAAATCAGCGATTTTTGGCCAAAATGGTGCAATGTCCAAATTTTTCATATGTTGCCCCCCCCAGAATTTCACTTTTGCCCCCCAAGATTTCACTTTGCGCCCCCACCCCGTTGCCCCCCCAGAAACAAGAGGTCTGGTGCCGCCACTGATCATCCACCTTCTTGTAGTTTACACAGCAATGCTTGCCCAGAATTTGCACCCCTCTGCAAAAGCTTCTGCACTTTAGCACAATACTCCAGTCAGGGTTATTCTACTGATTCTAGCAGCGAATATCAGAATACATTTTATACTATAACAGTCATGGTTACCGTATTCGACCTATTAAGCGTCCCTCACACTCATAAGCGCCCCCTAGACCATGCCCGACTTGAAAAAAAACTTGTCTGTATTAAGTTGCCCCTCCCCTCCCTTTTCTGGAGTTTCCCGATGCGCTGCTCACACCCGCACTTGAGCTCACTTTGGCATTCACAGGTATATTAATTTTGCGTATTTCTCGGCCTAATTACATATTTTCAGCACTAATATTTAACCCGGGGGGGGGGGGGGCAGAATTCCCTCCCCCTCGACATTTTTTGTCGCATCTCACCTACTGGTTATGTTTTCACGCCGAAACTGCATGACCTTTTTTTTTTAAGCCTTGCGCTAATTTAAGAACATTTTGAACATCGTACCTACGTAAGGACGCGGCTTGGCGTAATCGCTCACTGCGGCAAAGAAAAGCTTATTTCCCATTGAATTATTACACGGAACAGCAGAAAGACATCCAGTTCTTTTGTGCTAAGGATACAGTTTTACCTATGTTTTATCTTATATATTTGATTATTTGTAGTAAGAGCATGTAGTGCGCAATACTTGACTTTTGACAACACACATGCCCAAAAATCCCACTTTTTTGCTTGAAAAAATGGCGAAAAAAAACCATGACTTTTGCGATTTTTTAGATTTTTTTCGCATTTTTGCCTAAGTCTGTTTGAGCTTCACGTGACGGTCATCAAGGTCTGTTGTACTTTTTTTGGTGTCAATGGACTCGAGAGGGTCATAGCTATCCATTGGTACGCAACACATATGATAGTTCATCAATATCCTTCCCCGAGAGAACTGGGGTGCAGAATGCCCGCCCCCCCCCCCCCCCGGCAGTGAGATGGTCCAAACGCCCGGGCTGTAGGTTAAAAAAAACCCACTCCAATATGGTGACATACAATGATACTATGCCAGTGCTGAAGGGGGATCACATCTATCGGAAATACTGGGATCCTAGAGCCTGAAATTGGAGAGAAGTGCAGGACCTACCGTGAAAAATATAACAAGATGGACAGCATGTTATTGCTGTGGTGCGGATGTCGTCCTGTATAGTGGTAGGCGTATCTTCCCGGGAATATCCAGAATATGGCTGGTATTCACAAAATGAAAGGGGAGATAAATTAGAAATCGGGACAAAAGGAGGACCCAGCAAGGTAGCTGGCGGATTGGAAGTACCATGCCTCCCTCAGTTTTACATCCGATTCTGATGATTTGATTGCAAAGTTGAAAACTTTGCTTGCCTGAGGTGAGATTGAAATTTTAGATTCTTTTAATTTAAAATAGCTCTGAAAATGTCACTTTTAATGTTTTAAGAGTAAGCGTAGTGGTTAAATTATGTGGCCTTGACCCTATTGGCATCACCACTAAAATAAACTAGGTGTAGGAGACGACGGGGCAGGGCCGAGACTGTGTTGGCGTCCGGAATACGGCCGTGCTAACTGAAGAGTCAACAAACTGTTGATGAGTGTGTTGTTACTGATAATTTTACATCATTAAGGGTGTGGAATAGAAACAAACCATTGGGTGTGGTAAAGATTTTGTCTGTGCCATTTTGTATAACTTCTGAGGGTTTGGGGAAACGTACAATTTATGTTCTGGAACACTAAACTAGAGCGTGAACGTTTTGTGAAAGCATGCAAATCTGTCGATGCTCTAGCTAAAACAAGACGAGAATGTCTCGGCAGCTGCGAATGAATGAATAGCTGTGATGATTTGAGGTGGGGGAGGGCGCGAGTTCAAAATTGGTCTGAGCAAAAAAGAAAAGCAATAAAAAATAGTAGGGTAAAATGGGGTAGGGGGACAATGGGGTTAGTGGACACAAAATACCAATTCCCTCAATCAAGAACAAATTTGGAAACATGGACACCCGTGTGTCAAACAAAATCTACACTCGTACACAGTTGTGCTTTACATTCAAACTCCAAAAGGCATGATTCTTTCTTGAAAGTGTTTAAAAGTCAAAGGTCAACATGACCGCCATTTTAGTCCACATCTGGCGAATAATTAAGAGGTGTTAATTGCTAAAAAAATGCAATATTTTACTGAAAAAGTAGAGAAAAGATTTTAAGTATATACATTTAATTATGATAAAATGTAGGTTTTATCAAGCCAGTTGCAAAAAATTATAAGCAAAATCTGCCAATTAATATGCCAAATGAGCTAAATTAATTATGTGCTGTTCCCACTTACCACAGTTGAAAGTCATTAGGGTAAGTGGGAAATGGCTATTAGCTGGTACCTGGGATTTTTGTTTGGTGTATATTTTTGAGAAAAGAAAAATACTCAAAAAACCAAAAAAGAAAAATTAAAACAAATTATATGATAAAAATACATGTACATATTTTCTGAAAATATGAATTGTAAGACCAAAAATGGATCAATAGGGCCCAATTTCGTCATTAAACGATCTGTATAGAAATGTTTTCGGCAAATTATTCAAAGTACGTGAAAATTATGAGTGCAAAATATAAGATCAATTTTGTTATGTTATGTTCATATAAAGTATTCTGAAAAAACGTTTCATTATTAACAGCAGTGAATATATATTTTTTTCGTGAATGCATGACTTCATTAATGCATACAACATTATCCCAAAGTACGTGTCCCACTTACCCCAAATGTGGGAATATAAATGGGGTTAACGGGCCGTTCTGAATTAGCCGTTCTGCATGTTGATATTAAAAGTAAATGGTTTTCAGAAAAACCACAATGTCTTTGTTTGAACCAATTTATGGCCGTTCATGGCCTGCATTTGCGTGTGAATCCACCAATCTTGTCATCAGAACTCCTTCCGGAATCACCGCTTCGTTCCATCACTCTCTCAAACTAGGAATTGTTGTTCGAAAAAGAAAAAGACGGCAATTTCAGCGATGAAAAACCGGTAGGCGCAATCAAGATGGTGACTTAAAGTTGAATCCCCTGGTGATATGCGTAAATTTGGTGGCAAGTGTGAGGTTTGACCACCACTCCTGCTCCGGGAGCATAAGGGTGGCAACCCGTTCAGAGCGGAGCTATTATTTATATTGAGTGCTGCTGATCACAATAGACTACAGAGCGGACAACCACACCACAACAAAGCTTACGGCAATAAAAGAAATTAATTTCCATAAAGTTATAAAGCCCTATATGCCTAATCCGGGAAAATAACTTATGCTAATATTAATACAAATGTTTATATGTTAAAAATCGCTAAAGTCAATATGTATTCAATATTACTTGTAGCTACTTTTATTTCATTAACAGGACATTCATGAAGAAGACCCACATTAATAATCCAAGCAGCTCGCCAGCCTGAGGGCATACACTCGGCAAAAAATACCCCAATATGTAGCTTCGTCAAGAGTTGGTAACAATAACATTAATAATTCCATAATCTCTTGAGGATATATCCGGGTTCCTATTAAACCAAGGAAAGCACACGGATTGCCGATCACTAACATGATAAAAAGTCCTAAAAACAGTTTAAAAGAGTTGGGGGGAGTAGAATTTTAAGCCTTCGCAGAGCAAGTCATGTAATGTGAGGGTTGAAAACTCTCATTAAAAGGTGCTAACACTAAAAAAATTAACCATATACTGGTTTAGGATATCTCGGATCATATTACAACAAAACAGCCAATAATAATTTGCCCATCCTGGGGTGTGATAAAACGGTATCCTAAAGTAGTGAAAGAGTAAGGATTTTTAAGCATTTGACAAGCAAATTACGTAGTACTTGTATGAAAACAAAGGGGCTGATACAAGTGACAGCAGCCGCGTGCAGCTCTGCCCCTTTTTCGACTCAGTGAAGGCATTGCGTGTTCCAATTAGCCGGCGTTAGCGATTTTAAACCTGTCAAGGATAGAATAGCAAATCGGGGCGGAACACGATCCTCGCTGGTCTTGTGGTTAGGTATAGGTGACCTCATGATACAGGGGTTCGGGTTTCGCACCCGCTCCTGTATTTTAAAAATATATTAGAATTTTCCTTATTTTTTAAGGGCAGAAGGAACAATTTTAAGTCCAATAAAAAAAAAGATAAGAAAAAAATAATTAGTGCCCTTGAGGTTGTGAGGAGACTGCTACTGGAGCCCCATTGAGTTGTTGGTCTCAAAACTACCGCGTGCAATCTGGTTGAATCTTGCTCGTTGGTAGTGTAAAAGGCAGAAGAAAGAACGCAGAATGGGCAGAAAAAGAAAGAAACAGAATGCCAGGGGACTGAATGAGCAAAACGAGCAGAATGAACAGGAAAAACAAATGGGCAAAATGAGAGATTGAGCAGAGAAGCAGAAGGGACAGAATGGGCAGAAAGAAGAAAAAGACGAATTGGGCAGCAGAAAGGGCAGCATATGGCATTGTGGGGGTTGTTCCTTTTCGTTTGTAATATATCTATATTTTGAGGAGAGGGGGGTAGTCAACTAGATCACCCCCAAGGTCAACGCCCGGGTTGACCAAAAATATCTATATTTTACATAATAGTTTAAAAATGGGTTTTTTAAACGACACGCCAGGGGTTGTAGCTAGCACATTTTTATTGGTGGGTGTAGTTGAGGAACATTGACAATTTTATAACTGTTATGCCTTAAAATTGTCAAATTTGCACAAAATGATAAAATTGTCCATGTTGCTCCTGAAGTTGTGGGCTCTAGGTAAATTGGTGTTTAGTGGTGGTGGGCTCTGAAGCATGAGTGGTGGACTTGCCACCCACCACCGCCCATGTTGAGACCTCACTGCGGACAGCTTCTGCGAGCACTTTTTCTATTCCCCCAATGGCATTTAACGATTTTTTTTAATTGGTAATTTTTAGCGCGTTTTGCGCACATGTATTAGCAATCGTAAACTCCTATTTCATTAATAAATTTTCATGAACCCATCCCCCATGTTAACAGAATGTACGCCACTGAGGGCAGGGTTTACGGTCCGTTATACTCCACTGCATTGTGGGCAGTATTGGCAATGCAGTGATCCCAAAATCGTTAGCTGTAATCACTCGCAGTGTGCAGAAGCAATGCAGTACTGCAACAATTAAGTTAAATTTATGGACCTGCAGTGACCTGGGGTTATATCAGCTCATTTTCTGATTTAACTTTTAAAAATATATTTTCTCCAATTTTATTTGAGAAGAGATTTCTCCGGGAAAAGTACTTGGTTTACTATTAAAGAGAGAAAGGGTAATACCCCTAGTTTGTTTTGCTAAGGACCTGCTTAGATTTGGTTATTATATTGTAGGAAGGGGAAGGGGAATTCCC
>JAMKCH010085024.1:0-42825 GCA_023653785.1 Ophioderma brevispina
TGTTTAGTACATAATTGAAGTATTGACCACAAAGCAAAAAATCCCTGAATAAGCAAATTTCATTCCGGAAAGTGTTCTTATTTTGGTGCCCAAAAAATGGCTTCATGGGCCACCCAACATTGGCAACACTTGCCTGAATGAATTTAATTGATTTAGGCTTGTTGTTTACGCTTCATCATTTCGATGAAAACATGGTAATATGAGGATTGTTTTTGAAATTGTAATAACAAATATATATTATTTACATAACCACGCTTTCCTGTGGAACAAATAAGTACATTTTTCTAAAAAATAATAGCACTGTGGTGACGTTTCTATTTTGACTTTAATTTCAGAGCACAATGTTAGGTTGTTTGTAAACAAAACTGGAAATAACCCTGCCAACAGTCGGCGATCTAATTTATTCAAGCTCGTTGGCGCCTACATAAAGAAAACCTCATGTTTGTAAAAAAAATGAGCCTTGTCCATTTACATTTGTTACAGGATTCAATGGAGGGAATGACAAGCTTGGTCACTAAATTTGAGAAAAATGACAAACAAAATTTGCCCATAATTTTCCATATTTCGCCTACAGATTTGATTTGACATATTTTTAATGTTATTAAGTCACCTTTTCAATGAAAACACTTTCAATTGAGGAAACCTTTTCAAAATAATATGGTTATTCTTCACCATAGAGACGCGAGGAGTCTATTATTTTGGACACCAATATTGTGTAACACTATTTAATGTTGATGCAGTTGTAATGTATATATTAGGATTTTGCACAACTAAGTCATTAGTCACGACCTATTGGTCATTATATATAGTCGCGGACGACGACTGTTGTTTCGCAATAGTCGATTATTTGGTATTATTTCAGTGGATGTACAGTACTACACTATCGGAAGTCCTTAAAGGTGCAACGAGAGATTTTTGAGACAAACGTGTAAGGTGTCATATGTAGTGATTTCCATAGAGATAACACTCAAAGGATTTCTTACCTTATAGTTGGCAGAACATGTCTTAAAAATGAAACAAGAGGATGTTGATATGCTTATATTTCATAGAAAACATAGGCTGAATTTCAATTTGATCCTATACAAATTAGAAATGTCCACAATTTTTGTACCAAAGAAAACAGTTCTCAGCTTAATCCTTACAAATGGTGATATTTTGATATAAAGCTTAACACCAGTGCCAAAATCAGGAATTTTCACATTTTTTCAGGAAACATGGTATTTGAATCTCTGTTGCACCTTTAAGCATGCACATGAGGAGAAATCTGTTTTTAAGCACCTCTCTCTCTAAATACCGACGCTTGGGATGTAATCATGCCCACAGAATTATTCCGGGATTAGCATTTCTGACGGGCACTCCAATTTCTGATGGAAATGGCCATTGTATGTTATAGGTTGTAGTCTGATCCTTCATTGGACAGGGACCACCACAAAACTTCAGAAAAACTTGCGAATGTGCTACTTATTATTAGCCTCTGCATCCGCCTTTGCGTTCGTAAGAACTAACTGGTATGCATTAACAGTTAAAAACCTGTCAAGTTTGGTATTAAAACCAAAAAAGGGATGTTATCACTCGTTGTGGACGATGTCCTTAAGTACCGTGAATACTGTACAAACAGTGCATGATGGTTTCCAGGTATTATGAACAAAGAAGTAAGCTTAAACTTTGCAAAAAATTGACATTTTTTGATGGTTCGCCAATAAGTCCTAGTTGGTGACTATTTGGGGGTGACTAGTCAACTACTAAAAAAAGCCTGTGAGTGAAACCATATATGCTAGTAGTAACCAAAGTTTTAAATCCGTTTTGTCCCGTCAATGGGGGTGGCCGGGATTCACCTCACATTCGCAGCAACCACCTTTACTCCCTCCTTCCATTTCACCCGATTCAATGCGTCGTCCATCAATAACCCAACCCCATATAATCTCCTCCACTTGCTTCGTCCATGTCTTCTTTGGACGTCCCCTCCTCAAAAATCTCCCACCTCTACCAAAAGACACGTCTTAAGACCATGCTCATCATCCCTCCTTAGCACATGCCCATATATATAATGATTACACTTGAAGTCATAGCAATCTCCTTGCCATCTTAAAAAAACTAAATAGCACACAAGAGGAAAATCCAAGCAATAAGTCTGTATCCCTTTGGTGTTATCAAAAGTTAATTCATGGTATTTTGTATTACAAAAACGACTGGTAAAGAGACTAACATATCGTGTAAAATTACTATAATACACAAAATTGCTACACAAGACAAACAGAAAATAACAAGACAAATTCCGTATCGCGAGCTCACACATGCAAAAGATTCCCCATATAATATACCCCGGGTATTAATGTGGGAACTTGACCTGGGTAGTTCAAAAACACCAGCGTCACCACTCGCTAGTTTTTGTATTGGTAATCGGCGACAATAAGCGTGTTTGTGGCCGATTGGAAATTAATTACCGGGACAACTTTAAACTGAGCATCAATGATACATCATTTTAATGTTACCCGTATGATGAACGACGAACGAACCACACTAACAGAGTTCTGGGCGTTTGTAGGAGCTTGCTTCGCAGCTCAAAGGGGAAAAAAGGAAAAATTTTCCATCAAGGTGATCAAAATTAACGAAAAGTGCCGATTAATAGTGTCAACATAAGTAACTGGACATAAAACTGTAGAATGATCCAAAGATTATTAGTTTTAAATTGAAAACAAAACCCAATAAATCACAGTAATCTTTCTGGGTTTATGATACAGTAATTAGAGCCAGAATATAATAAATAACTGCAAAAAGTCAATAAATTTTCCCTATAAATTTACTATGCCTCCATACCTCTACCCCTGATACTACTTTACTTACTCATTTCAATTTTGTTAAAGGTGACAGGAGATTTGTTAGATATGATTTCTCTCAATTTCAACTGGATCGTTGCAGACTACCTACCGAGGAACGTTTGGAAGGTTTAATTGGACAAACAGGTGCACAAGAAAACCGCAAACTTGTTTTGAACTTGCCCTGCTATCGTAATCGTTTTCCCCATAGAAAACCATGCTTTGACTTTGTCATGCATGACAGAAACTACTAATCTCATCCTATTACATAAAAACGGTGTATTCGGCTATTCAACTTCAGGTGTGATCTAATACATTGGTAAGCAGTCCTAATATTAAAAAACCTAGGTTCGAGCAAACAATGGGGCGCTCTTCTGAATCTCAATGTCTCTTTAATGTTAAAGGGGGATGGCCCGCTTTAAGGATAAACGTTTTCATCTTGATAATTGGCCTTCACTCCAAAACCCCACCTGTAAAGTTCGCGCCGATATTTCAATCCGTTTTGATACGAGAGTAAAAACATGATTTTCTAAGCCCATAGTGTACTGTATAGATTAATATTGGTCGACCAATGGCCCATTTCGCTCATAACTTCCAAACCAAACATATCCTTAGGCCTCTAAGATTTCACAGGGTAATGAGAAAAATAGCAGCTTTCTTCGATACCAAAATGTTGTGACCCCTTCGGTAAAATTGGGGGACGAGGTTATTAGCGATCGTCCGGGCATGGAAACCTTTAAATGATTCCCAACAAGTACAACTCTGTAATTTGCAGCTATATAATTTACAAACAAATGAGATAAATCACCTCAATAGCATGCATGTCAGTTCTTAGTTACAACAAAAAAGTAACGAAAAATATTGATATGTATGGCACCACTTTTCGCTATTATGCCGTGATCTTGGGTTTATTGACAGGCCTCCAGTTTAAATAAAACTCGAGGATTTTAATGCTTAGATTAAAATGTAATTTTTGGAATACAAAGAATTGTATAGTCCACAATAAATTTCAGCATCAGATCTACACGAGTTTGTTACATTTGAACATATTGTTCCCTTTTAATTTAATTATATTAGCAAATTAAACCATATTATAACACTAGCTTTATATTTGTAACCAGACAAATTGATCCATAAACCGCTCATTGCATGCTTCGTTATGAAGAATAAAAAAAAATAAATCAAGAATGCATTAATTACAAAATTCCCATACTTAACCCAGGCCGCCGGCGTCTGTAGGCACTATCCATAGGCACCCACCCTCTCTGACCCCGACTCAAATTTAAAAGGTGCAACAAGAGATTTAGTTCACATATCATGTGTCCCTAAAAATATCGGAAAGTACTGATTTTTGTCCTCATGTAAAAGCTTTTCCATCAAAAAATAGCCCCATCTGAAAGGATTTAAGCTGAAGAAATAGTTTCTTTGGTACAAAACTTGTGAAATTCTAATTTTGTATAGGCGCAAATTCGAAATTTAGCCTACCGTGTTGTTCCTAATAAAACGCCCCGGCTCACGCCCCATACGATTTTGGATAAAAAAAAACAAATCAAGAAAATGAGTTAGCTTACCTAAATACATGATTTAATGACCGGGAGTGTCGGAATCAGTATCATATCGCTGTTGTGCACAGGGGTAATTAGTAATAGTGTAATTAGTAATGGAACTTTGACCTTAGGAGGTGTGAAAACAGCTTCCCTCTGGCTGTTTGTTTGTAGTTAAGTGGTAATCAGCGAAAATAAGCGTGTGTAAGGGGATTTGGGGCTTTCCTTTTGACTGTAAACAAGTAATTTCGTATTTGAACGCGATGCGTAAAATGTCCCCGCCGAATGTTGCGATCAAACATGCGATAAATGCAACTTCAACACCCCACCCCTCTCCCCCACACCCCACCCCATCCTCAAAACATGAAAACCCCACCCCTCCCAAACACCCTGCAACAAATCTCCCCAACACCCCGCAACACCAGCCCCCCCAACAGTCAACACCCCATCCCCTTCCCAACACTCTGCAACACCACCCCACCCCTCCTTAACACCGCTCAACACCCCAACCCCCCGCAACCCCCCAATACCAGTACACGCCTCGCCTCCCCTCCCCAAGACCCCGCAAAACCCACTTCCCCTCCACGCACCCCGCAATACCCTACCCCCTCCCCAGCACCCGCAGACCCCTCCCCAGCACCCCGCTAAGACCCCCTCACCAGCACCCAGCAAGACCCTCCCCAACACATGCAACACCCCACCCCCTCCCAACACACTCCAAAAACCCCCCTTGCCAGAACTATGCAACTCCCCAACACCTGCCACACCCAACACCTCCCCAACACCCCGCAATAAACCTAACCGTCTCCCCACACCCACCCTCCCCTATGGCATAGTCTCATGTAGACGAAGGACTTTTGCCTATCCGACATACCGTCAAGGATTATGCATATTTAATTAGGCTCATTTGCATACAAAGCCGCATAATCACATACTTTCAAATTGGCAAAAAAAAGGCCCTGATAGGCTTTCATGCAGCGCAGGAATTTTTGAGTATCCATTAACAGTGTAAAAAAAATAGAGAATTATGCTATTTGCATATTAATTAGCTCATTTGCATACTCAATTTGCCCAAAATACGCCCAAAATCTAAATCCAGGTAGAGAACTCTTCAGCCGCTTCACCAAAAAAAAAAAAACCCCCCAATGGGTAATCATTATATGCCTACGGAACTCCAGATAAACTGTACCATGCCTTGCAGGATAATTTCATAAATTATGACAAATTAGATACTTAAAGGGAAAGGAGATTTTTTTAGGATACAAATCTCTCAATTTACTGGATCGGAGTTGACCACATACCGAGAACGTTTCAAAGGTTATATTGGACAAACCAATACAAAGAAAACCGCAAACCTGTTTTTGAACTTGGTGCCTGCCTATCGCAATCATCCCCATAGAAAAAAAACCATGCTTGACTTCTGCGTGCACTCAGAAAGTACTAAATCATCATCTTAACATAAAGACGGCGTATTCGGTAATCACTTCAGGGTGTGATCTAATACATTAGTAAGCATTCCAAATATGCAAAAAACCGGGGTTTGACAAAAATTGGGGGCGCTTCTTTCTGGAAATCTCATGTCTCTTTAATTAGCATATTTTACGCCCAAAATCTAATCAGGTCGAGAACTCATCAACCCGCTTCTTTCCACCAAGTTACATCATTGTTGACCTTACGGAGCTCCAGGTAAATCATATACAACATGGGTTAACATTTTTTATCACAGACGGACGAACGGACGGACGCTGCTCATTTTGTAGTCCCTCGGGGACAATAAAAGCCCTCCCTTTTGAAAAATGCACCGCCCCCGGGGCGTTTATTAGGAACAATACGGTATGTTTTATATATAGAAATAGAAATATAAGCAAATCAAAATTACTTGTTTTCTCTCAAGACATTTCTGTAGCCAAATACAAGGTAAGAAATCTATAGAGTTTCTAATCTATATGAAATTACTATTACAACACAATATTTGGGTGCCTCAAAATCTCTTGTTGCACCTTTAAGCCAACTCAAAAATTAAAAATAGCACAACATTGGATCTGCTACCATTTTACAGCTGAATACCTTACTTGGTTCTTATAATACAATAACAAATATTTGTGAAAATATAACGCCACCCTCATTTTCTATACCCCAACTCATGGTGCATGACCATACACAATTAACCTTTGGACCTCTGGCAGCCTATAACCACAAGTAACCACTGATAATCCTGCAGTTATTTTGGCTATACCAAACCAGCCTCAGTCATTGATCATTTGTGTGTACAACTGGGTAAGTTAGAAGTGCATTCACTTCAGTTCAAAGGCCGAGTCAGATTTTTAAATAAAAATAGTCCTCCAGAACTACAGGTAGTCATCTAAAATACTTAATTCCAAAGTTAGAGATCTGATTTTTCTTTTTCCATGCAGTACACATGTTATGCACAATATTACAGTGCCAAAGGATACTGTGTATAACAAATATTTTCAGAACATGAATCTTATAACAAAGTTGTTATTTTCTACATGAAGGACTTCGATATGAGCTTAGTTATTTCACACAATGGAACAGCATTATGTATATGGAAAAACATGATTTGTTTGAAAATTGAGTGCACCTTTATCAGGAAATCCAAGTCAGGCTTTAAAGGGGCATTTCATAATCCACAACCTTGTCCTTGGACTCCCCTAAAAAAAAGTTGAGATTTTTATATTATCTGAACCATTAGCCTAATAGTAGTAATCCATGTGTACCTTATCTTATGTGCAAATTCAGTCTTATCTGTAAGAAATTTGCAATTTTGTATTTTCTGTCTGTAAATGACACAAATTACACTACAGTGGCCTATGGACCGTGGGAAACAAGCAATTACTCATAACAAAACCACAAGATCGGGATCAACTGTCTCACAATTTTATATTTTAATATTTTGACATATTGTTTTTCTAAATGCTTAAATCTTTATTTTTTACATTGTCATTGTAAATGTCTTGTGAAGTACAGGGAATAAAAATAGAAAATGAATAGAACAATACACTGAATGTGAGGATCACGAAAGAACCGTTAAGACATTTTAATTGATTTCACCAATCTCATAACTTCTTACTTAATAAAAATATTTTAATTTGCAAAAAGACAGTTGCTCAAGGTTCGAACCAGTAATGTTCAGCACTGTTAAAGGTGCAACGAGAGATTTCACATATCAGGTGACCCTAAAAAATTGAAAGTACTGATTTTTGCTCTGATGTAAAGCTTTCCCTAAGAAATAAACCCATCTGAAAGGATTAAGCTGAGAAATGTTTCTTTGGTACAAAAATTGTGAAATTTCTAATTTCGTATAGGAGCAAATACGAAATTCAGCCTATGTTTTCTATTGAAATATAATCAAATCAGAATAGCCCTTTTTCTTTCTTTTAAGTCATTTCTGTAGCAAAATACAAGGTGAGAAATCTATTGAGTGTCTAGTCTACATGAAATTACTATTATGACACAATATTTGGGTGCGTTAAAATCTCTCGTTGCACCTTTAAGTGATATTCTAATCTGTGTATGGATACAATACTGGCTAACAAAAGTGGGACCTTGGAGTGAAAAAATAAAACTTAAATAGGATTTTGTTCTGTATGCACTGTAAATGTGGATGAAACCTTCATCAGAAAAAATCAATGAGAAGATAACCCGTAATGAGCAACTTTTACTACAACAGCATTAATAAGAATGGTGGGGAGAAATTTAACGTTTTTACATGGTGTCCATTTTGTACTATAAGCCACCATCACAAGTTTTACATCACAAGAGATAGTAATATTTATGTTAGATTGGCATCTTTGATGATTGTCTAGGCTGTTGACATGATTTTTTTATGAAAAAATTGAAAATTGGCATTTTGTTGGAAATTTACAAAGTGGACACCGTAACTAACATAAGATAAATAGCATCACTTATCCAATCATTTTGATGCCGGGTTAATTTCAAACGTACTGACACCTAATTGCTTTGTAATTGAAAGTTACATCACTGTGTTCACAGGGACTTTACATAAATTGATTTGCACAAGTTATGATATTAAAATATTAATAATGTTGACTCAACATTTAACGTAAGTAACATACATGAGGACACCAAATAGGTTGGAAAATGAAACCAAAGTATTCATTGAAATGTAAAAGGCTTTACATATTGATTTTTTCTAGTGCCATGAATGCATAATTAAATAATTAAGGCATTTCATTAGGAAAATAATATCTATTCTTGAAGCAGTCGTAGTAAACTGATATTTTGGAGGTGGGCACCAATACTCACATTCGCTTTGGTGTCCACATATGTTACTACGTTAAATCACATTATGACAGTGGTTCTTCAAGTACAAGAGGTGTCTTGATTTATGCAAATTGTTATAAATTCCCACAGACGTTATAGTTAATTTATATCCATTCAGCATTCACTTCATTGCATTCTGTAACACGTATTAAGTAAGTAACATGCCAATATGTGGACATAACGTAATTACACCGGAGCAAATTGATGATGCTCAGACTTTCTGTTTTTTTAAATGACGAAGGAAATTCCCAATTAGGGTTGTGTATATTGGTACACATGTAAGGCACTAACTTTAACAGAGTAAATGCTCTCACCTGTTTTACCATTGAACACTCAGAGTTTTATGTAGGAAACAGATGGACACCAAATAATGGTAAAATGGTCAAAAATCGGCAGAACAAAATTTTGAATTTTTCAAAGAGTATTGAAGAGGAAAAAAATACCATGCATTAATAATTACTACAGTACCATAATATTCTTTTGGGTTAAGATAAAGGTAAATTAATACCAGTAATATGCTACAAATAGATGGACACCAAATTACTACCATAAGATGGTACAAATCAGTGATTTTCCAGGGGACATATAGCTCATTTAAAAGCGAGTCTCTGGATTGTGATACTTCAGTCAATAATGAACATCTACAACAGAACATTCATTTGTAGAACTTTAAAGACACGATCAGGGATTGCTCAATCAGCAAATCGAAAAAAATCATCAAAAATCAATTTTAGCATGTACGGAAACAATTACAGGATACTACAATACCCTGCAAATGATATAAGACCTGAAGCAACATAATAAGGACAGAATCGGAATTTGTAGTCCTTACTGTCCGAACGGAAACTTACTAAAACACGTAACACCATGAATGAGAATCGTATCTTGAACACTTCCGTTTCTTCATTTGCTTTCAATTTAAGATGGACAAAGGTAACTTACGAGATTATACAGACTATCCTCACTTGAAGCTATCCCTGCAAATTCAAATATTTCAAATCACTGATAGTGTCTTTAAACTAAGATGATACTGCTGATTAATTAGTTTTATGTGACATAACTTGTCCTATTTTTTATGCTATTTTAAGCCATTTTTCACCAAAAAGCGTAGATTTTCAGCAATAAAAAAGTGCTTGACATAAAAATTCATATAAGTTATCTCTTCATTTATGTTTTACGATAAATAACCAAAATAATTAGGCGTGCCTTCAATGGAATCAATTAAAAAATGTTCTAAAATTAAATTCCCCCAAAATTTGCCAGTATTGTATCCATGCACATCTACATAATAATAATACTTATTTGAGTTACTTAAGAAAAACGAATACAAAAGATAACTAAATAGAGCATCTCAGGAAAGAAAAATGGGCTGCTCAGCCCAAACACATCAGTGCATTTCTCTCCATGGAACACACATATACATACAATATAGAGTAGGCATAAAACAGAGATGTGAAAAGACAGGCAATGCTGAAATTATCTTGTGAGATTTCATATAACTTTTGAGAATTAAGCAAATGTTCAATTTTCAAAATACCATGAAATCTATCAATCCGTCCCATCACGCCATTAAATATATATTACCATGGCAACATGTTTGACCTTGAGTTTTTAATGTGTGCCTGAATGTAGTCTGTGGGTTTACTTTTAAGCAACATCAACCATTTACACATGCAACTGGTAAAGAAGTGCAAAAGAAAATGCATTATCAAATTCCGTCCCGTTGCATACAATATTTTTGGCTTTGGCCCTTAGTACTTTCTGTCGTGCACGACAGAAATTCAAAGCATGGTTTTCTATGGGGACAATTAGAATAGCAGGCAAGTTCAAAACCAGGTTTGCGTGTTTTTTTTGTACTCGTTTGTAAGGTGGTCTACAACCGATCCAGTGAAATTTGAGAGAAATTTGTATCCTAAAAAAAATCTCCTGTCACTTCAACTTAATTCACAGTTGTACACTTTTGGTGAGACTGAGTTGGTCTAGAAGTTTATTATATTACTTTCCAGAAAATCTCATTAAAATGGCCACCACAGATCCTTGTTTTGCACAGACCAGTATTATGATTTAGCTCCAATTTTTAGCCAATGCAATTTGGTTATGTCAGCCGCTAGTCCTTTTATTTCACAGCGTGTATTTTTTTTCTTTGAATTTACAGATATCAATCAATGGGAGGTATGCATCAAAGTGCTGTGCTATGTTGACTGTGGTCAGCGACAGAATTTGGCAGACAATGCAAATCAAACCTGTCATCCCCAAATGCTGTACCCTGCACGATGCGCCACATCTGAGACAAACCCACATATTTGAAGTACGATCGTGATCTTTGTATCAAATCAGGGTTGCCTCATCTGCAATGATAGCCGGTGTATTGGCTCTGTGAATGCCGCGATTTTTAAAAATGGGGTAGGTTACAGCAAATCAGGCCATTTTGGCCAAGTAAGCCATTTTTTCATAACAAGAAAATACTCATTTTACAAACAACTCACATGATATGTATGCACAAAGTTATGGACAGGATACAATCTGATTTGATTTGGATTTCCAAACAGTAATTTATGAAGTTCTACGGCACCACAGTACCAGTGACTTTAACAAAATCACCGTTCTAAACTTTAGTTCATAAATCTTAGTACTATCAACAATAATTGTGTAATAAAATTATTACTTCAAAATCGTCGGGGTTAGCCGTTTAATTAACCGCTGAAAACAAAGTGTTCATTTCAATAATGGTCATTTAGATTTAAATATCTGTGACTAGTTACCTTTTGTTGAGTCTCTGCCGACGCGCGGGGTAGCGGCCCACCATACCTTCATTGATTTGCAAAAATCAGGAAATACAAAAAATCACCCCAAAAGCGGAGTTTTGCTGTTTGTAACACGTATAAGTATCTTAGCATCCCCTGTAAATGATAGGGTCCAAAAGCAAAGTAATAGAAGACAAAATCAGGACTTTTAGTCGACTGGTCTGTAAGGACACTTGCTATCAAACATGTAATTGAATGGGGAATTCATTATCTTTGAGCACTTTTTCTTGCTTTTCTGTAATTTTTCAGTGTAGAAAGATAATGTATAACGTTCTATAGACGAGTAGACTATCCTTCACCTAAGATATTTCGGGCAAATTCAATATTTACATCTTTCGGGTGGATCAATGAAGATCTTTTAAGTCTTTGAAAAGACTAGCATTCTGATCGCGCTGGATGTTGATGATGATCTGAATAACTCTTACTGTTAGGATGGTATGTCTCGTCCCGCATGGAATTAGACCAAGTTTTAGTGACAAGAGCAGATTTTTGATGAGGATAAAAATTTCTCTAAAATTGCACTGGATCCATTGTAGACACTTCCAATATGTTTCAAAGGTTTATTGGACAAACACGTACACAAGAAAACTGCAAACCTGGTTTAATCCTATCCTATCGTCCACCAAAGGAAACATGCTTTGATTTTCTGTTGTGCACACAGAAAGACTAATTCATTCTTTTACATAAAGATGGGGTATTCAGCTTATTCACATCCGGTTTGATCTTATACACTGGTTAAAGATTCGAAATATAAAAACCTAACTGGTTTTGAACAAAAATGATGGCGCATTCTTTATGAAATGTCCTCAGGTTCTTTGAAAGTTAGATCTGGTCTAAGTCCAAATTAGTTTTGTCAAAAAGTGGACAGTTCAGCTTGTCTTTATGGTAATAACTAAGTGAAAGAAATTTTAGATTACATTCCAAATTTCCAAAATAAATGAAAAAACTTATTCAATGGAAAGGAAACTATCTTTTGGGTGGGCAGAATTACCCTAGACAGCTCACTTTATGCCCCGGTCCTAACTATTTTGGTGCATACGGACGGAACTATGGGTTTAACTATGTACATCATTAATAGCCAAGTAAGCCAAAATCAGAAATGTTTACCGTTTCTATTCCATTTGTTCAAGAAATTTTGAGAGGAACTTATTGTCTGTAATCAATCTGACGTGTTTGTCATTAAAATGCTGGGCGTTGACCATGGTATGCACAGCTGCATTGACCTTAGTAACGAAGAATCATAAATGTTGACATAGGTTAGCGCAATTGGCCAATTCAGCGGAGGCCAATTGTACTTTTGTTGTGTGCTTACGCTCGGTGCAATACTCACTGCAATCAGAGCCAGGGCGATGGGGCAATGAGTCTCAGATTGAATTCAGACATAAGTCCAATTGTTTCAGTGTTATTGCAATTCCTGAAGGGTACGTACACACACATTTGAATCTCTCAGTTTGTTGTGACAGACTGTCCCATTAAAAACTATACAATCAAATTTAAAAAATGATTAAATATAAAACTTTGCATTTCTTTTGACTTTATTGTTAGACCCATTTCTATAGCTAAATCCTCATTTTTATCCTTACAAATTTTGATGCACCCGTACTGGAGATATTGTTCAATTGAACACAAAGGATAAAAATACAACTTCGACCAGTTTTATTAAGGTTTAAAAAAAACTAAAAGAGTATATAGCAGTATGGTGGATTAAAAACAGTTTCAAACAAAAGGCTATTGTTCCTATCACAGTGAAGTATACCTGCATTGAACTAATCAATGTTATTTTCAAACAATGAACCACATCAGGAAGAAATTATGCTTTTGGGGAAATGGGGACTCTCTCAGGGTGACAATCCTGAAAAGTAAATTTTGGGAATTTACTGCTGAACTAATGGAACAGCCACAAGTCTGTTGGGGGCAGTACCGCCGAGAGGGGGGTCAAAGGGGGTAATTGACCCCGGGCCCGGGTCCTGGGGACCGGAGTACTAGGGGCCGTAAAAAAGTTCAACCCTTTGCTGTTTTGTACAAAAGTCCAGAGGGGAGGAGGCAAAAGTGAGAATAGAGGGCGAGAGAGAGAGAAAAAGGGCGTATACAGGGGGCCCGTTTCCCCTCCAGCGACAATGATACCTACTTACGTTGAAAAAATACTCTATAACTCACGAAATTACTAAATTCATTATACAGCACCCCCCGCAGCCGCTGTAACTTCAAAATCTTCCCCATCCCCGTGGGGGGACTGGAAAACTAAGTTTGTAACAAGGGGGCCCGGAACCCAAGGTTCCCTCCGGGCCCGCAATTTCGCTCGGCGGCCCTGGTTGGGGGACAAATGTGCGGACAATGCTTTAATGTGGAGGCCAATTACCCTTCCCCTATTCCCAACTGCCTGCAAGCCAAGAATGAACATAATGAAGAATCAGTGCTGAACAAAGAACAATCAGGAAAGGATGGTTTTGTGCTTCAAAGGCTTTCAACAAGGTGTTTTTTATGGTTCGACCTTCTGCTGAAACCTGGTGTAAGGCTGAGACCATAAGAAAAAAAAAAAGAAAAAAAAAGGGGGAGAGAAAGAGAAGAGAAAAAAAAAAAAGACTTTTTGGAATTGAATTTCCCCAATGCTATGTTTATTTTATTAGGCAATTGTGACATTTTTAAAGTATATAAAATTAATTATATGCACAATAATCAGTCACTTGATCCTATTTTTTTTAATTTTACTTTCATAAAGAATGTCTTGAAGTTAATTTAACTGTTGCTATCGGAAGCCCTAAGCTGGACTAAGGGGTTTTTCAAGTATCTCATATAATTGGCCTTAACTCCTGAACTCGCCCCCAAATTAACACCAACTAAATTCTATGAAAGCTGGAACGTCTCTGAAAAAGAATCTGTTAGATGAAATTTTTTTGGCAAAAAAAATAATTTTGATTGTATATTTTTTTTGAGACAGTCTGTACATGTCCAAAATGAAATTTGATCAAGTTGCACTAGATACCTTTGACAATTACGTATCCATTTCAATAATCTTTTATGATCTGTAATAGACCAGTTATCCCCAACCACCCTACGTCAGTTCTTTTGTTGCCTGCAATCCATGCCTGCGAACGTTATGGCATAGTAATTAAAACTCTAACAGATAAATTGCCCAGTGTGTAAAAGTCAGGCCGACCCTATTTCCAGATACCAGCCCCTAACATGTTTACAAACATTGCCTGTACTGTCTATACAACAGCCATTCTGCCCTAAATACTGTTTAGGGTTTTTAAGACTAGCAGCATGTGTGAGGCACCATTTATTTTGCAATGACCTACCAAACTCAAACTTGAGATTATAATCTCAAATTATAAAAAAATAAGTCTATGATTGTCCCAATCACAACTGCACGTTTGTGATTGGTTGAAACTTTTAATCTCTGCAAGTGGCCCACTAACCATTCTGGGTAGTACAATTACTTTTAGGGTAAACCAAGAGAAATCTTGATAATGTCAAAGATACTTTATGGTTTTCATCCGTAATATTGCGTCATCACACATTAGAAATGGATTCAAACTGCGTATTTACTCGGTTTCATTGATACCCAACTTCAACAGTTGGACCATATTCATATCAACGCCATTAAAAATGGCTTGGCTTCGCAATTACCGGTGCCCTCCTCTTTTTCCATAGCCCCCGAGGGCTAGCCTTCCAGAACTTTCTGATATATATTTGAAGCGCATAGGCACGCTGTATGGTTAAAGCAGATACGTGTGTCATTCATGCTGTTAAGTGTAATTTGAGCGTGAATCTCAATGGAGCGTAAACTGAGCAAAATGGATCGAGTCAATGGTCTCAAACCTTTCACCGCTGCTTCCTCCAAATCTGATAACCAATTTTGAAAACCTCAATGGAAAATTGAAAACATCATTATGAGGACCAGCTGGAAATTTTGGCAAGATTATATTCGTCCTCTCGCTTCATACAGGGTACTTACTCAAACTTATAAATCGCCAGTCCTATGATCTGACATGGAGGTCGCTAGTTTTGCTGTCTGTGTCTCCATCCACCATTTGCCCACACGGGTAACCTCCGTAACTGGGGTAAAGGACTACTGTAAATGGTAAAATGGTGGTAAAAGAGACGCTAATCACACTTCACTCATGCCTGTTTTCTCTCGAGCAGGGTGCCTACTTGGCGGCCATAATACAAATTTTTTGAATCATAAAAACCTACAAATCTCAGTCGAGTTTCTCACTATATATGCTGACATCACAACAGTGGCGGGTCTATCCCCCTAACATTTAGTGGTCACTAATTTAAGCCCGATATGTTGTTTTTGGCAAGATTATGCGTTTCCATTCAGATAATTGAGCTCACATTTCCTTTCGAAACCAATACTACAAGCTCATTAACGTAAAGAATCAAAGTCCCCACCTTACCCAAGAACTTAATGAAAAGGGCTATGCGTGTCACTTTTTCTGTATTGAAATTGGTAGCCTTAGGTCCTTAATTTTTTTTTTTTTTTTTTTTTTTTTTTTTTTTTTTTTTTTTTTCACCGACAACGAACAATGTCTGAAATAATTTTCAAAATTAGCAAGAGGTCAAGTGAGACCCTGAAAAAGGATCTCAGCCAGCTTGCTCTTCTTTCCAGCTACACCATTGGAACGCGCTCATAGCCTTTCTTGGGAAAATTGCCCTAATTAAGTGTTAGTGTTTGGGATTTCCAAACCGTGTCCTGGGTATTTCTGTACATTATTTGGTTTTTTTTAAGAATAAAGAATGATTGAATATACGGCCCCTGCAGACAGATCTGATTGGTAGACCTGTATGTCCATACATGTCCGTCGTTTCTTTTGATCCAGTCCACTCATCCTTCTTGTGGTTTCTGCAGTTGTTTCCTTTGACATCACAGCCAATGAGAGATGATTCTTGATAGATGTGTACATTGCTTTAACTTTGGATTCTTATGTGTGCCAGAGTATGCTATTTAAGACACATGTGTTGACATATTGCTTTGTGCATTTCGAGGACCATCTCCATCGGATTCTTGACAATCTCTGGAGAACCACAACAACCAACCATCTCATGTTGACATTGTGTCATACCAGGTATCGCTACATGTTTTGGCTTCTGATCATGCTTGCTCTGTAACACAGGCAGTTGATTCTTCGTGATTTTCCTTCTGCAAGTTAATAAAACACAAGTTTATTAAACTTCTTGATATGTATGGGAAATCAAAACACAGTCAAGGACATCCGCTTGCTAGATTGCAATATATCAGAATTGTGCACATCCAAAGGATCACAATATAAAGTTTTACGCCAAAAAAAAGTTTGCCGCACTTCTTTTGGCTAAAATCTATGTTGCTATGTTTTTTTTTCTCAAAATAAGTTGTGATCTCTGCGATGCTTTTTTTTGCGGTGTGTGTTTTTTGCCACAATTAGTCCAATGTACCCCACTTCTATTTCAAACCAAAGATAACTTCACACGAATGAAAAACAAAACACAATAGCAAATCCACACAGTGTCCCTTTTTATTTGTAAGGGTCCATTCTTTACATGCCCTACGATATCAGGCAATCTAGTATCAAAACAATTTGTAGAAGTTTCACCTGCATGGACTTCTTGAATGTGAATTTTCTTGGTAATCTAACCATGTCTCGCACATTTTGCTCACACGGGTCGGCAATTAGATAAAATGCTCTGAATTTTATTGTATCTAACCAGTGTCATCCCGCGTTTTGCTACACGGTCGGCAATTAGATAAAATGGCTCTGACTTTGATGGTATCTAACCATGTCATCCCGCATTTTGCTCACACTGGTCGCGCAATTAATAAATGGCTCTGAATTTCATTGGTTCATCTAACCAGTGTCCTCCCGCATTTTGCGCACACTGGTCGCCGATTAAGATAAAATGGTCTGAATTTCATTGGTAATCTAACCAGGGCATCCCGCATTTTGCTCACACTGTCGGCAATTAAGATAAAGGCTCTGAATTTTCATTGTACACTCTAAGCCAGTGGTCATCCCGCATTTTTAGCTCACACTGGTCGCCAATTAAGATAAAAGGGCTCTGATTTCATGTGGTAATCTACTCAGTGTCATCCCGCATTTTGCTCACACTGGTCGTCCATTAAGAAGAAATGGCTGAATTTCATTATCTAACCATTGTCATCCCGCATTTTGCTTCACACTGTCGGCAATTAAGATAACATGGCTCTGAATTTTATTGGTAATCTAACCAGTGTCATCTCACATTTTTGCTCACACTGGGCTGCAATTAAGATAAAATGGCTCTGATTTCATTGGTAATCAACGCATTGGTTGTGTTTTATTGATATATTTAGTGTCATCGCACTTTTGCTCCCACTGGTCTCCAATTAAGAAAAGGCTCTGAATTTCATGTTAATCTAACCATGTCATCGCACATTTTGCTCACACTGGACGGCAATTAAGATAAAATGGCTCTGATTTTATTGTAATCTAACATGTCATCGCACATTTTGCGCCCCACGGACCGGCAATTAAGATAAAATGGTCGATTTTATTGGTAATCTAACCAGTGGTCATCGCACATTTTGCTCACACTGGGACGGCATTAAATAATGCTCTGAATTTTATTGGTACTCTAACCAAGTGTCATTCGCACATTTTGCTCACACGTCGGCATTAAGATAAAATGGCTCTGATTCATTGGTACTCTCACCATGTCATCCGCGTTTGTGCCACACTGGACGGCAATTAAGATAAAATTGCTCTGAATTTCATTGGTAATCTAACCAGTGTCATCCCGCATTTTGCTCACACTGGACGGCAATTAAGATAAAATGGCTCTGAATTTTATTGGTAATCTAACCAGTGTCTCCCGCATTTTGCTCACACTGGAAGGCAATTAAGATAAAATGGCTCTGAATTTTATTGGTAAACTAACCATGTCATCGCACATTTGCTCCCACTGGGCGGCAATTAAGATAAAATGGCTCTGAATTTCATTGGTACCACCCAGTGTCATCCCGCATTTTGCTCACACTGGTCCCGCCACTTAAGAGAAAATGGCTCCTGAATTTCATGGGTAATCTAACCGTGTCATCCCGCATTTTGCTCACACTGGGCGGCAATTAAGATAAAATGGCTCTGAATTTCATTGGTAATCTTAACCAGTGTCTCCCGCATTTTGCTCACACGGACGCATTAAGATAAAATGCTCTGAATTCATTGGTAATCTAACCAGTGTCATCCCGCGTTTTGCTACACTGAACGGCAAATTAGATAAAATGGCTCCTGAATTTCATTTGTAATCTAACCAGTGTCATCCCGCCTTTTGCTCACACTGGACGGCAATTAATAAATGCTCTGAAACTTCATGTGGTAATCTAACCAGTGTCTCCCGCATTTTGCTCACACTTACGGCAATTATATAAAATGGCCTCTGATTTCCCATTGGTAAGCTAACCATTGTCATCCATGCCATTTTGCTCGCACTGGTCGCCAATTGAGATAAAATGGCTCTGAATGTCATTGGAGCTAACCGTTTATCCCGCATTTTGCTCACACTGGTCGCCAATTAATTAACTTGCTCTGATTCATTGGTACTTCCAACTCAGTTCCATACCGCATTTTGGCTCACACTGGTCGGTCAAATAAGATAAAATGGCTCGATGGCAGAAGGAAAAAGTGTTTGTCACAGATCCATCGATCAATCTAAAGAATTATGTATCAATAATGTCGCACTCAAATCCATCAGTTTGCTGGTTCCCGAAATTTTTAGACTGTTAAGAAAAAAGTACTGGGTAATTAAATATTCTTCAAGAGGATAATAACTTTGCAAGTCCATTTGAAGAAAAAATTTAACGAACATTACAATAATATTGTCTCCCATCCCATATTTTGTATTTTGACACTTCTTGTACATGTAGTCAATATAATTTTTTACTTCAGATTTTGCTCAAAATTCTGGCCAGCACAAGTTTTAATGCTCATTTTGACAATTAAATTCCACCTGAAAGTCAAAACATGGTTTAAAATCTTGAATTTGATTATTTTTTATGGGTACTGACTGGACGGCCAGTTTCTAGGTAAATGCAACTTTAGCAGTTTACACTTTGAGAGCACCCGGTGTAAAACTAGAGGGGGCTGGAAGATCATTGTGGGCATTTTCACTTATGTGCCTATAAAGCCTACCTCCACTATCTCAACCAAGTTCCTTCTCTTTGTATTTCAGGGACACTCGGGTCCCAATGGTCAAAATCTGGTCAACAAGTTGTCAACCTGAAAATCATGTGTTTTTGTTTTCATCTGCCATTATAACCATGTTGAGCCCATCAGTTTGAATTGTTTTATTTTGTTGAGATATTTAGTGATGCTTTTCAAACATGTAAAAAGCAAAGTTGTGAGAAGCCTTTTAAAGGGACTTAGAACCATGTCAAAAGTTGTGGCAGGATGTGACATTTTCCGTTCACATTTGTATACAGTATTTATTCATACCCAGATAAACCAAAAGATTATATTTGGCCATGTCATGAACTGGGTACAAAATGTTACACAGTGCAAATGACAAAAAAGGAACCAATATGTATTACTCTCAACACATCTTTTATTCCTTACATGTAAACTGTATATAAGTATACATTTTTGGAAAGCTTATACTACAAGGATGTCAGATATGACCAAAAGAGACAATATTCAGGGTGGGTAAAATTCCTATAAAGCGTAACATAAGAAAAATTACATTATTTTGTCATTTTAAAGACATGACAAAGGCCCTCCAAAAAATAATAAAGGAGATAACTAATATTGTTTTGTTTTGAACATACAGGGTGGTCAAAGGACATCGCCGGATAAGGAGAGAAGGAGGCCCTCTATAATCATAATAGTTATATTTCACCATCAATTTTGAGGTGGTGTTTGACAACTACTTTATCATGTACGCAAGGTGTTTTTTATCCCCAAAATACATTTGTATCAAGAAAAAATGAGAAAAGTCTGAGAAACTTCAGGGGCATGCTCTCTGGAAAAAGCAAAGCTTAGAGCATGCCTACATTTCAATGACCATTGATTTATATGAAGAAACAGGAAGATGTTGCATAGCTGCCGTTTGTCATGGAGCTTGTAAGTGACGCCTATAGATAGACCTTTTGTCCTTCATAAGCTACAGAGAGGCTACATGAGGCAGCCCTTTATAACAATACCCAAATACCTATATAGCTTATGCTGCTAAGGTTTGGATTATATAACCGTCTTCACACCAAACAGACTCTGGAATACAACACAATGGCCCATGACCGCGCTATTTATATCATGAGCAAGTTAACTACACTATGAGCTAATAAAATTACAATTCCCAGCCGGCGCAGTTCAATAGCTTTCATTCACCATTGTATTGAGCAAATACATCCCCTGTATTTTAGTATGATTTATGATACCCAGAACGTGCATGGTCAGCTGTTGTTAACATATGCTCATCCAAGGCTACTGAACAGAGCCCTTGGTAGATTAGCATGCCTTACCATATAGTGATATGGTATGGTTTATATGTAAAAAGTTTGTTGTTGTTTTGGGCAATTCCATTAGTGTTCCGGCCCCCCAGAAAACAAAAATGCAAAAATGAGGTCTTTCCACCCCAAGAACCAGAACGCCACTCACATAGATGTTGCTAAATAATATAGCGCACATCCTGCAACGCGGCATTGTGGTTTTGGGGGTGGAAAAGGCTTCAACTATGGAAATTTTAACTTGTCTATTGAAGCCTGTATTTAAATTTACATAAAAACCGACTTTTGGGAATTATGTAAAAGTTGGATTTTTGAAACCAGCAAAAGGTCAACTTTGAGCATGGCGCTTTATATTGCAAAACGTTTCAAGTTCATCCGCTCTCATGAAAACTATAAAAGAGGGCGTCCATTCATTACGTATCCGGCGATGTCCTTCACTTATATTTTTGACAAAAAAGGTAATTTTTGAAGAAATCTCTCTCTTTAGTCAGTAAAAACCTATATTTTTCAAGAGAAATACATATGATAGGGTTCTGTCAAAAGTGGGATTATTAAGTATACAGGGTGAGACATGTATTTAACAGGGTGAGCCATGTATTATACAAGGGTCAATCGACAATGTTTAAATCGCCCTGTATTTACCCATTTTGAGCAAAGAGACAAAACCTATGTGATTATAACAGTGTACAAGGGCCATTTTGATTATTACTAAGTGAAATTGTATTTCAAGGCTCTACTAACCTGTTGACATTTACAAAACTCATACTAAAATGCAAAAAAAAAAAGATCGGAGGTATTGAGCACATGCCCTAAGTCCAAGTGTATTGTTTGCATGAATAATATATATTTCTATATTGTATAACCAAATTTAATATCATGCTTTAGTGTATACTACATGTTATACAACCTTTCTTGTTTGAGTTGACATACTACTCATAAAATGTCGCTAAACTCATGTGACTCCATAACAGGTCCCACCCAAATGCCACAATTCTGGTTGAAGATGACGTTGGTCATTAATTAATACATAATGCTTCTTGGGCTAATTACCTTTTATATAAGGGATACCAAGGTGTGATTAAAAGAAGATAATTAGAAAGATAAAAATCAAGTTGAATCCAAGTTCTACCTCGTTTTTGGATATATATTTAGCACAGAAACAGCCGAACATCCCCAAAAGTGATCAAAATTTGTACCTAATTAACATCCAATTTACTAATTAATTACATAATGGAACGTAGTTTGTATCATTCAGGACAGTGTATGTGCAATTTGAGCCCCACAAGTGTTTCACTCTCTACTATTAAATTATAGGCGACCCATTTCACCGTTTTGTGTGCAATGGCCTATATGGCTCCCCCGCACATATCCCCTGTTACCTAGCTGAAGGTTTTTGGACTGTACTTCTCATAATACTAATCCAAGAGGGCTGAAAATGGTTTTATCTTAAAGAACAGGCTTCTAGCAATAAATAGACATCAAATTCTTTGAACAGTAAAAAGCTTCCATATTTC
The DNA here is from genome assembly GCA_023653785.1 of Ophioderma brevispina. Lineage (NCBI taxonomy): Eukaryota > Metazoa > Echinodermata > Ophiuroidea > Amphilepidida > Ophiodermatidae > Ophioderma > Ophioderma brevispina. The sequence goes on from JAMKCH010085024.1 coordinate 22,441, forward strand.
ACCTGATGGATATGACCCAAAACTTTTCCCCAGCTCCTATATCAGCACGAATCAAGTATAACATGGCCCGCTGTCAGAGGATGGGGCGGATTGGAAAACAGTTAGGGGTTTCCACCAGGTACTCTTATTTGACACTGTCTGCGCGTTACAGTGTACAGTTGTGGCTCCCTGTACACGGGACCGATGGCTATTTTTTGTGTTTTTTTTTTTTTTTTTTTTTTTTTTTTTTTTTTTTTTTTTTTGTTTTTATGTCCCCCCAAAGGAAGGGATGCTTCATGATACATTGGCCAATTCCAAGGGAACCATGGGAAGAGCGGTAGTCGGTTTTTGATCAATAGTGGTATGTGACCTTTGACCATCAAACAAATGAGGGTCCCATGTGTTTCTATGACTCAAGTTGGTTTAAATCTATCAAGTATGCAGATATTACAAGCAAATTGCCAACCCTTTGTCCCATCAAACAACAGACAAACAGTGGACAAAGTTATCCCTAGGTGTTTTCCTGCCTTAAGGCAGACGACACAAAAATGCATTTCACATTTTTGTAATCTTGCATCATCGCTGCGGGCGGGGGGGGGGGGATTTCCCTTTAACTATGGGAGATATGGCCCCTCTCTCTTATTTCCTACTCAGTACTATAGTGATTCAACCCATCGGTCACCAGAGGAAAGTTTGACAGCATCGATTAGTTGGGAAAGGAGGCAGGAAAAAATAAATGGTGACCAGATTCACCGTTTCATGAACGAACTAAGATAAATCTAGCCTTTGATGTTGAGACATCATTTTACATAGAGTTCCTTCGTATCAAAACACAGGCCTCAAAAGTCATTAACATTCAACTCCGCCTGTTACATTAAATGCCACTGAAGCAAATACGATAGTCAGAATGTTTTGAGTTAAAAGTAGCCTATTGAAATGCACTTACGTTGACTTGATGTTGTCATTAAGCATATTTTTCTCTGCTATCGGACTACATTGCTTCAATAGATAGAGTGAATTAATTTCCACTCACTGCACATTGCCCTCATTCAATGCCCAACCTTTGGAAAAGTACTAGAGGGGACACGATGGGTTGAATTACTATAGGATGTTAGGAACTTAACAAGGCGAACTCGTATTTACGAGATGAGTAAAATATGTCCCCGCCGAATATCACGATCACTAAGTGATGACTAAAATAGCACAGGTCCACTATAATTTTGGCCACCACTAGCTCGGAAAAAATTGTTACCTTTGGTGAAATGACTCAAGAAATCTAAAAGTCATCATGTAAAAATCCCTGAAAATCAGAAATTTAGTAAAAATATGATAATTTTAATTCAATTTGGCAAACACATTTTGAAAAAATCATGTGACCCAATTTTAAATTGGGGACCCAACGGGTGCTAGAAAGGGGCAAAAACACCATATTTTACATTTGCAAGAAATGTAAACAGGCTGGCAAACCCAAAAGATGACCATGTTTAACAACCCAAACTAAAAAGAATACCTTTCAAATGGAAAAACATGGCTACATAGGAATACCTTTTGTTGTGGTATAACTTTTCCCCCCTCCACCTTATCATTGAGTATTGCATATCAATTAGACGCATTTGCTATTTTATTCAGCGAAAATACGCCCAAAATCTAATCAGGTCGAGAACTTCTCAGCCAACTTCGTTACACCAAGTTCCATCATTATACGCCTTACAGGAACTACCAGAAAACGTGTACAAGCCTTGCGGGAAAAGTTTCATAAATTATGACAAATTAGTAATTTAATTAGATATTTACACCCAAATCTAATAAGGTCGAGAACATAACCCGCCTTTTTCCACCAAGTAATCATCGTAGCCCTCATGGAACCCAGATTCAATAGTCCACAATATGGTCACAATGTTGACATTTCGGTAAGTGGCCTTTGTCTCTTGACCTGTTCCCCCACCCCTGACCGACCCAGGGTGAGGGGACCTGCGGGGGTATGAATTCATGGTTAGTAGGGGGGTTTCCCCACCTACAATATACCCAAGTAGAGCTCACTCTAGCTCATCCAGAAAAAAAGATTGACCAAGTTCCAGGGTTAACAATTTTTATCACGGACATACGGACATACATACGGACGGAGCCAAATTTATAGTCCCCTCCGAAACTTCGTTCGGGCGGGGACAAAAAACCCAAGTCTACAACATGTAGCCGTAACAAATGAAAACTTACCTGGTGTAAGTGATCTTCTGTCTGAGTGTATATCATGTGCTTCACCTAACACACGCTGGGCTTGTCTAAATCTCTCTGTGATATCTTCTAGACGACTCATGTGCCTCTTGTAGTGATCAAAAGTGTGGAAGTGTCTACCTACATAGAACACACCAAAGATCTCATACGTACTGCAACCGATTTAGATGATGTACGAGTAGATGCTTCACAGCCCATGTTTCTGACACTGTAAAGAGTTGGCCTGGAATATTTGATGCAAGAGTGATCGTAGAGTTAGAAAGATGGATATATCAACGGTGACACACTTTTGACAACCCAATTTCCACTGAATTCATCCTGTGGAAATTTTTGGAATTTCATTGAGGGCAAATAAAGATTTTCCTTAAAAATTCTAGTTCATTACATTTCTCTATGGAAAATGGGCATATAGAGGGTGCTATAAATACAAATCACGACCTTTGTAGGCCTATGGCCAAGATTCCTGCAATAGGATTTGTCTGATGTGGGAGAGGTAGTAGTCTTGCATGCACCATAGGGTACTTATATCAGTTGTCAAAAAAATGTGTGCCATGCTTAAAATTGCTCCAAAACAAAAAACGATTGCCGTAGGACTGACCTAACATTCAACTTGCTTTGTTGTTCTGTACTCAAGATATTTTTTTCTGGGAGCGGGATGCATTCTCAAGTTCCTGCCCTTTTCCTAAGCCTGCGGTATTGTTAATTTTTAAAGTGATATGAATGAATTCATAGAAAAATAAAAGCTGAGGAAAGAAGGGTTCTGATTGTTGCATTTTGTTAAGTGAATAGGGAAATGAAATTGAATTGACCAATGGCCATTTTGATTTGCTAAATGTTGGGTGTCTACATGTACTTGTGGAAAATCATTTTTAGAGACAAAACATGGTAGCGCGCAGAATTCTGTAAAACGTGTCTGGCATGTGCAACATACACAGTGGATGGGGGGAGGACTAGCCCAAGAACTCGGCCTTGACAATACTAGAATTTAAACATACTGACATGGTTTTCCTGTTGAAGTTAGTTTTCAATCACAAAATCCAAGATGGCTCAATTTGCTATGTTAAATATACAAATTTTAACATAGTCCAAGCCATTTAATAACATTGTTAATACCGGTATTTGTGTCAAAGGTACTGCAAATGTGCTGTGAATTAGCTGTAATTAAACACCCCGACCTCCCCTTCCCGACACCCACCTCCCCCCACAACCCACCCATGTCCCCCTTCCCACCATTCTACCCATTCCCAACATTCCACCCCCTTTCCAAAAACCCACCCCCTTTCCAACAACCCACCCCCGTCCAACAACCACCTCCCTTGCAACAACCCACATCCCCTTCCAACACCCCATCTTCCCCTTCCAACACCTACCTTCCTCCTCTGAACACCTTCCTAATAGCCACAACATTGAACGGTACTATAAATCTTACCTCTGGTGCTTTGCCCATGTATTGTGAATGTACCATCAAGTGATACGAGTTTTCTGGTTTATCTAGAAAGAAAATGGAATTTATGCATGAAATGTTTTAAGTGACAGACTTACATTACACATCTTGGTTCAAGAATTTGCAATATCCAAAACATACATGCATGTCATTTAAAACAAACGGAAAAATAAAACTCCAGTTTCAGTGACATTTGGAAAAATAGTACAGCAATTTAACATCAAATTCTGCCAGAATGGGACATATTTCCAGAAGAGTGTCCCAACTTTTTAAAAAGAAATAAATAAATCTTTGTAGGTCATTGTTCAAGTTGTATGTCATATTGCAAGCCATAGCCAGCAGTCTGAACATGTCTGAACGGGAGGAATTTCCACTGAAAAGTTGAAGCTTGTTACAGGAAGCAGTCAAAAAACATTTAAGTAAAGTTAAATTTGAAGATATGTTTCACTAAATCTAGGTAAACTCAAGTGGGTGTTTACAGGATACAAACTCCAAGACCAGTGAGTGTTAGAATAGAACCAAATTGACCCAAACATGTATTGTTTTAAGAGTTGTGGTTATTTTCTGTTTAAACAACATGCTGGTTTTGCATTTTCTTCTGTAGCATTTAACTGTGTAAAGAGAATATTCCTAAATCTGAACATAAAGGACCTTATAGTTTGTATCAATTCCAAAATTCACTTAATTCCCACAATTTCCATGGAAAATTTCCGCTCTGAAAATTCACGGGAATTTTGTAACCATAAGCCCTGGCCCCTGGCCTCGGAAGTGGCATGATGAGCGGACTACATGTTAAAAGATGTGGCTAACTAACTTTAGTTGATGTTCTAATGATCTACTTTGAAAGAACAGGTAACATCAAAAGGAAACAAACACTTAAGTGTGACTTGGAATTTACAATGTTGATACATACGCATGTAACATTAATTTGTGCAGGTGCATTGATGCATGAAAATTTTAGGTGTAAATCAAGCATGACTTTAATTGTTACAAATTTAGAAGGGGATTAAAACATGCAAGAGGAGGTGATCATGCAACTCGTAAGAGCAGGGAGGTCAGGGCAAAATTTCCCGAGGCCATAGACAAAAATGACAGAGTAATGGATGTTGCTGCTCCAGTGTATTCATTGTGACCCAAAAGCAACACTTTGAAGAAAATTAAATTCTTAAGGGGGCGAGTTGACATTGGAAGGCCCTTACAACCCTAACATGACACAAGTTTCACCTGAGAAATCATCCTACTGGCAAATTCAGCAAAACATTTTTACTTGTAGCTATAGACATTCACACCAGCAATTGGCAGAAATTGGCTTAAAGGTGGTTGTTCGATTTATGTGTATTGTGTTCTCTATTGATATGAGTGCCTTGCACTTGCACATACACCCATCAGTCCGTGGGAAACAAACTTGTGGTTTTGATGGGAGACGCAAATGTATATGCAAGCCCCTATTCAATTTACTGCTAATATTGATGGTTAACCAATTAAACACGGCGGTTTTTGTTTAGATCTTGGAAATGAAATGGTTGTTGAGGGCTCAAATTTCCTGCACGACAATGAGAAAACTACGGCCTTTCATCTGATATTCAAAATTGATATTACCTCCGGGAAAATCAGGGGGTCCCAAAGACGATCGGAAACACGCACCTTTAAAGGCTGACTCAGAGATTTTGAGATACATAATTTTTGTGCAGTAATTAAAAATAGTCATCTAGATCTAAAGATAGTCAACTAAAATGCTTAAAAGTTACAGATGAATCGGATTTTTCGTTTTCATGCAGTAAACATTTATGCACAGTGTAACAGTGCCATAGGATACCGTGTATAACGAAAATTCCGGATCCGGAATTTTATAACAAAGTTGTGATTTTCTATGTGAAGGACTTATGTTTTAGCTTAGTTATTTCACATAGTGATTAGTATATGGAAAAGCATTATGCATATGCAAAAAAACATGTTTTGTTTGAAAAATACATCGGTCATTGGACCGCTTGTGTCGCCTGCCATCGCGGTTAGTGAATGATAGGCCTAACATGACCTTTGACCTTGATATGTGACCTTGGACCTCAAACAAATGAGGTTTGCATGTAAATTCCGTTAAGTTTGGTTCCAATTAAACTTCAAGTTTTCAAATGAGGTCAATTTTACATTTTCAGCCTATTTTACAACTTGACCTCACGTGACCTTTGACCTAGGTATGTGACCTTTGACCTAGGTATGTGACCTTTGACATCATCAACAAATGAGGGATCCCATGTTGCACATATGATTCAAGTTTGGTTCCAATTAAAATTCAACTTTTCAAATGAGGTCAATTTTACATTTTCAGCCTATTTTACAACTTGACCTCACATGACCTTTGACCTAGGTATGTGACCTTTAACCTCATCAACAAATGGGGGATGCCATGTTACACCTGTGACCCAAGTTTGGTTTAAATCCATCAAAGTATGAGGATATTACAGGCAAATGTTAACCCTTTTTCACAACAGACATCAACAACAGACAACAACAGACATCAACAGTGGATAAGTGATCCCTATGTGTCTTCCTGCCTTAGGGCAGGCGACACAAAAATGAGCGCGCCCTCATCGGGAAATCTCTGAGTCAGCCTTTAAAACTGCCAGGCTTTTACCCTCCAGTGGCAATTTCCAGAATAGCATTAAAGTCTCACCAGCAGAACTTAGCGGCAATGGTCTTTTGAGGGGAACACGTCCCACCAGCTATTAGCAGAAGTCGGTTTTCGGCCATCTCCTGAGGGGAAAGCGACCCACTGGCTTTGCGCAGCAATAGGTTTTTCACTAGCAGTACTTCCAGGTTCACCAAATTGACCTTGCGCACCTCTGCCAAATCAGGAAGGTCCAACATACACTATTGAGGAGCATGATATTCTTGATGATAATCAATTTGGGTGCAGACGAAGTAGAAATTGTGAGCAAATGCTGTCTAAATTCTTTCACATTATTAGTGAAACTTTGGATGGACCGGCAGTCTGAAGCACGATTTCTGCTTGTTGCTAGTAGGACATCTAGAGCTACAAATTTTTTCTGTGCATTGACGGTTGGACGTGTTGTCGGGTGGAACACATGTCGTGTTAGGGTTAATTATACATGTAAACTTACAATCGTGTCTATGACAATTTGAGCACATCTAAGCAAAAACAATAGCAAACTAAAATAAAATGTGCTAACCTGATTTGGAGGCGGGCGACGTTGCTTCGTTGAACTGATAAAAATAAAATGTGCTAACCTGATTTGGAGGCGGGCGACGTTGCTTCGTTGATCTGATGAGTTGGTAGTCTTCCATAGTGTGGTAGCGTTCAAAGCATAGCTCCAGACAGAGGGCAGGATGACAAGGACAGGTCTTGCACTGATACGAGGTATACACTCGTTTTGTTCTACCACTTCGTTTGCAAGCAACGCACGAAAGTTTGGTGGGCCTTTCTCGATAAAATGGGCACCTTCAAGCCTTCCAAGATCAGGCTGAAAAGCCCGGCGTCCTGGACGCTGACCTGCCTCTGCGCGGGGAATTTCAATGCCTTTGGCTTGAAGGTATGGTGCAAGCAACTGACCAATAAGTCTCTCTCGAAAGTGACTTGCAGTGATCTTAGAGCCAGTATGATGCTCCAGGAGAATCTTGGCATTGATCAGGGAAATATCCAAAAAGCAATTGAATACCTTGACATACCACTTGTGCGTCCTATGCGGGTACGAATTGTATGACAAAAGCTGATGAAGTCCATCGACCCCTCCACTGTACTTGTTGTAAGTCACAAATGGTGCGCGAGTGTGAATTATATCATTCTCATCGCGGATGTTTCTAGGGCGCTCATGAGCCGTTGCACGCGCCTGGCGCTTATCAGCCGTTGCACGCGTCTGGCGCTCATTCCTTTGAGTGTCATGCACAGTACTGAGCATGTTCACATTGTTGCGATTGTTGCGATCTTTGAAAGACACAGCCAGGATCGGATCCTTGAACACAAACTTGGCATCTTGTGTTGGCCGTGCTCGTGCTCAAACAGGCAGCGCTTCCGTCAAGTGCCTCTACTATTTATTTTTTGTACAGGTGGCCGACAGGAAGCCCCATATGGCCATTTTGCATGCAATAGTCAAAGCCAAATGGGACACTAGTGTAAGAAAGCTTCCTTGATTAAAAATTGTCCCCTTCTGGGCATGTTCCGCGGGCCAGGTTTTTTTGTACGACACTACAGCCTTGCCCCAGATCTCGATCATAGTCATAGTGACGACCAGTGTATATGTCGTATTTGATGCAGTAACATGTAGAGGCATCGCAGAGGGCAAATCCCTTCACACCATACCGATGATGCTTCGATTTGACGCATTGCCGAAATCGCACCCGGCTACGCATCATGTTCTTATCGATCATCATCATGCCGATTGAAGCATGCATGGCTGGCTTGACAGCTGTCCTCCAATTTTCAACCACAATGTCGATTAGTGGTTGAATCTTGTATAGTGGGTTGTAATCTGGATGTTTTCTGTCACGTATTTGCTCTTCATTATTTACAAAATGAAGGCACGATGCCAGTGTCTGAAACCGACGTTTCGACATCACGCGCACATAATTTGGTGTGTCAGTAAGCCAAAAACTACTAGACGAACTAAAATAATCACCTGACTGATTTCTGGGGGACAGGCCCATTGCAATACGCAATGCAATGAATGCTCTCATCTCATTGGCATCTGTATCAACCCACTTATGAATGCGTGCATTTTGAGGCAAATTAGGCTTAGCCTGCCACTGCGCGGCATACAGATTGGTCTGTAACACCATGATGTCGATCATACGATCAGTGAAAAATTCACTGAAAATATCCAATTCCGTCGGTTGCCTTGGATATTTCATCTTTGGCTGCAATGCTTCACCTATTGCATGCTGTGGTATATTATGCTGCCGTGTAACAGCATCCCCTTCTGCGCATGCAACCCACTTAGCAGCATCATCATCGTATGCCTCCCTGTCTGAAGAATTCTCATCGCTACTATCAGCTATGTCTGACTCTGATACGTGGTAATCGCTATCCACAGCAATTTCTGGTTCCGATTCTGAATCGCTGCCAAAGCCGTAGACTTCATCCTGCTGAAAACCCTCAAATTCACCTTCACTTTCACTGGGGTTGTCTTGAAAAGGACGGTTCATTTTCTTGCTCGAGTTCGTTCGCGACGCCATTTTCATTCTACATCCGTGTTTGGTTTGGTTTTAGATGAAAGGCGCTTCCCTAAATGTGGACCAAAAACTATAGCTTGTTACCTACCAAGAAAAAAGAACAAATTCAAAAATTATAAAGAAAAAAAAAAATATAAGAGGGCATTTGGAGATTAGTACAATGGGTAGTTTATTCAACCACTGCTTAATATAAAGGACAGCTTCATAAAAAAAAAAACCTAAAACACAAATTACTAATTTATATTTGCTTATGTACATGGTATCTCATAACAGCAACAATTAGGATTCCCTCTCCCATTAATTTATATAAAGATAAGCAATTCAACCCAACTCCAGGGATTCAAAATACAGGTAATAACAAGTCTAAGTTCCCCCCAAACAGATCCTCAATAATGAAATAGAAATGCATGATTTCAACAAATCCCAAATGCAAATGACAGAGGATACTCTTGGCCATCTTGGGGAGAAAATGATAAAAATGAATGCGCCAAAACAACACGAACCCTCATTTGATGAAAAAAGTGCCAATAAAAAAGTTGCAGTAGATTGCTTCAGGGTTCAAAAATTAAGCAAACTGAACAAAAAAATAATGAGTTATACAATTTGGCGGCCATTTTTTTTTTAATTATATTATGATTTATACTTGAAAACCCCTCAAAAAACCCCACCCCCAACACCCCGCAAACACCCACCCCTCCCCCAACACCCCGCAATGCCCACCCCTCCACAACACCACACAATGCCCCACCCCCTCCCCCAACACCCCGCAATATCCCATCCCCCTCCCCAACACCCCGCAAAACCCCACACCCTCCCAACATCCGCAAAACACCACACCCCCTCCCCAACACAAACCTCCACCCCCTCCCCCAACACCCGGCAATGCCCCCACCCCCTCCCCCAACACCCCAACAACACCCCATCCCCCTCACAACCACCCACCCCCTCCCCTACACCACCCCCTCCCCCAACACCCGGCATCGCCCACCCCGTCCCCCAAAAACTTCCCCTCCCCCAACACCCAACCTTCCCCAACACCGTGCGTACCCACCCCCTCCCCCAACACCCGGCAACCACACTCTCCCCGCCCCAGCAAAACCCTTCCCATACCCAACACCCTGCAACCCCCACCCCCTCCCCCAACACCCCGCAACAACCCACCCTCCACCCCCTCCACCCGCACCCCTTCCCCAACACACCATCCCCTCCCCAACATTCCCGCAACACCCCCACCCATCCGCAACATCCCGCAACACACACCCCCTCCCCAACCCTCACACCCTACCCCCTCCCCCAACACCCCGCAACCACAACACCCCCTCCCAAAAACTACCGGAAACCCCTCTCCCTATACCCCACACAAAAGAAACCCCTCCACTCTCTCCAAAAACAAAGAAAAAAAAAAATGCATCTTCTCCCCCCCCAAAAAAAAGAAAAAAAAATCATATCCTCAAAAAGAAGAAAGAAACACCCTACCAACCCCCAAAAGAAGAAATATACATACCCCTTCCCTCCCAAAAAAAAGAAATAACACCCTCCAGATCACTCAAAACTCTTGAGATGAACTCTCTTTGGACTTCAAGGAAATCAAAATTAATTCCATTTTTAATGAATTAATGCCGCAACAAACACAATAGGTGTTAAAAAGCCTGTAGCAACAAAAGGAGTTTTGCTTTGGATGAGGATTGTTAAACAACAGTCGTGAAAGAAAAGTTGCTAAAGAAACAGTAAGGATTGGTAGTAGAGAACGGACGGACGTGCACTGCAAGGAGGCTCTGTGCTTAGCCAGCCGTAACGTGTTGACATTTATTTTGCATTGCATGGATCATACCTTGGGATTTAATGAATTCTGTGGAGCTTTTTTTGTGGAAACCTTTGTTATGGGGCCATTCTTCGGGTCACGTTTGTGACCGGAAAAAGTGAAATTGTATTTAAAACCCAATGCTGGTTTGCCAATAGATACCAATCTGTTATTATTTTGTATAATGAATAACCTTTAGTCCAAACTAACCAAAAATAATGTTTCGACTTCGACAGATTGATTATTTTGTCATGAGGGGCAAATAAAGTTTCGGTTCACGTTTGTGACCTCAGGCAAAAAGGGATTTTTAGAATTAAACTTCAACTGTAAAATTCGGGGAATATTTAGTACTCACATTTTATATTTATTTCAAGAAAGACATTGGTATGTTGCACATACAACAATGTTGGTAATTAAAGTACAAGCAAACTTTACTAGGTTAATAACAAAAAATTTATATCACTAAGACGGTCACGTGTGTGGACATTATGGTGGTTTACGTGTGTGACAACTCCATTGACTTATAACACAAAATTGCTGACCATTGTTTAATGTGCACGAAAAAATGTAAGGGTTAACGAACATTCGTGGGGGCTTGTGCCATATTCTCAAAATACTTCAAACACTTTCAATTCAATGCCCTCAGTAATAAATTGCAAAGAGCAATGCTACCCCTAGTATGCAGATTTCCTATGTGGAAATAGTGCAAGTCTGATAAATTTGGCAACTTCACACCCAAACTTTCGAAAGGACACATGGAAACCAAGTTTAAACCAGTCTTTAGTAAAATTAATTGTTGTTTTTGTTTAAATATGATAATATTCATATTTTAACTGATAATAGAAGTTAACACTGCTACCCTCTTCAATATGACAGAAATTATTTATGGCCTTCAAATACTAAAATGGTGAGCGCCGGTCACGCGTGTGACAGTAATTAGCACATCAATAAGTTTTGAAAGAGGAAAGATCTAAACCATTATTTGATAAACGGAAGGTACACATATAACACTGGGCGTTTGACATGAAATTGAACATTACTGAGACAGTGTTCACAAAAACTTCTTTGTATTTTGGTCACGGGGTGAACATACCAAAAAAGTTCAATTAAAAATTCTAGGTCCTATAAATTTGTATTTTTTTCAACATAATTTTGAAAAATTGAAAGTCCATGCAATCTTTAGGCAGTATTTCAAACAAACTGAAACGCTATTATTTATATATACTAAAAAAGCAAATGGTTGTAATTGTAAATAATATCACTTTTTTATCCCAAAATATTAAAGACGTTAATTATGCAAATGAGGGGGTTTGGTTGAACCCTTCTTAAACTATCATGCAGGAAACTGGGAAGTATGGTTAACCTGATAATGTAAAGAAATTTGCAATACCATTAACTTCAATTTTTTATCAAAAAGGTTTACTTTTTTGAAGATAATGGCCCTATTCACTTCTGGATTAACTTAATTTCCTTTTGGATCAAACGCTTCCCGACACTTCAACATTTGACTCTTGCAAAATGTCAGGACTGTCACATCAACGAAAACAATGTTAAACTCGCCAGTCGGATTATTAGACTCTGCAATGATTGTGATCAAAAGCGAGTGGAAAGAGAACGAGACAGGTATATGGCCGAACCGATACTACCGGTAAATCGCGTTTACCCCTGCTGCTCCCCCTGCTGCTACCAAGTCAATACCCAGGGACATACTATAAGTCTTCTATCAAGCATCCTGGATGATGTGGCTTCGAATATCACACAGGGCATTCAAATTGTGCACAAGATGACGGAAAAGGAGCTCAAAGAGTTTCAGTGAAATTGACATGATGTGAAAACGCACAGAAAAGACCTGGAAATGTTGATGCCGAAGACTTTGACAAGACGTCCATCGTTAATGAGAGTTTTCAACATTGCAAGGAAGTTGAAGAAAGAAGCGGACTCCGACTGAGAAATTTGTCGCGTCAGCAGTATCGCCAGGGAAGGAAATGTTGTAACGGGCGATCTGCGTACACGATAACCCGCTAACACCGCTGAGACCACCGGTTAAGTCCGTATCTACAAACTGCCATGAACTACTACAAATGTGTCTGCCAAGAGGATCGCGTGTACGGACGCTTGTATGGTCATATAGGAAAGCGGCACAAAACTTCAACTGTTCATTTGTGAGGGAAATGTATGCACCAACATTGCTTTGACCTGAAGAAGAAACGACCGCATTTTCTGTGAGGAATGTTGCCAAACTCCCCAGATAGTCCAGAAACAAGCGGATATGATTGATGCAATGGTAATGTCCAGTCCTGATCTACGGAAAGAGCTAGAGACTTTAAAGGAAAAAAACAAGCAAGAGGCCCCTACCCCGGATAACCCCCTGACAAATGACGCTGAGTCAAGAAGTGAAACACACAATGAAATAACCGCTACTGAGCCCGCAGTATCAACCCCTGATTCTGAGCCAGCAAACCTTCTCATCGGTGACTCTATGATTAGAGACATTAACGCGAGAGGCCTTAAGAACACACAGGTAAAGTGTATCAGAGGTGGTAAGGTCCAAAATGTGAAAGAAACTAAGCGATCACGCGAACCTGGATAAACTGGACACTCTCATAATACACGTTGGAACGAATAATTGTACTTCGGACTCAAAGTTAAACGAGGGTGCCACGGAATTTGACCAAATGATCACAGAGGTACAAGAGCGCGCACCGCACACAAAGATTGTACTGTCAACTATTTCCCCCACGGTTGACGGAGGAAAACATCAAGAAAGAGTGGACAAGATGAACGACACGATCAAACGAATCGCAAGCGAGAAAGGGTGCGTGATAGCCGACCATGATAGGAACTTTAAGTATAATGACTCGTCAATTGACAAATCGGTCATTGACGACCGTGGTCTACACCTCAAGAAGGCTGGCACAAGGAGATTGCTAATGAACTTGAATGCGGCTCACGAACTTTTTAAGCCTGCAACCCCATGGAAAAAGGTGAGACGCGGAAACGATAATGGCGATCGTCGTAATTTCTCACCTCGCGGACGGACTCAGCCACCACGTCATGGGCGCATCGACCGCGGGACGCGCCCCGTTACTCGCCGTCACCCAAGCCCTAATTCTGACCCGCGCCAACACGATCACGAACCCCGTCCTTCACGCGGATGCTACTTTTGTGGGGCCAGTAATCACATGAAGAAAAACTGCCGTTATGGTCAACCAATCCAGTGCTATGGCTGCGGTGTCTATGGACATAAGGCACATCAGAATATTTGTCATCTTTTCTGAAAAAATGGCCACGATAGTGCCGGTAACAGCAACATGGAGACTGAGAACAAATTTGACATTCTTTTTGGTGAACTTGAAGATGTTTTACTAATACTAATGCATATATGACAAAATGTAGTAACTTATGTAATCAAAATAATTCTACAAATCGTCGCAAACAGAGGAATCGTCAACACGGTATTTAAAGGGGGGGGAACTGTTCATTAATACTGGTTTTTGTGATATCAAGTTTGCTTTCCACAATGTGAATGGTTTTGCATCAAAGAAAATCGAAATTCAAAATTTTTTATTTTAATACATTTAATACATCAAAAAATGATCTGCCTCGGTTGAAACTTCTTCAAAAGGTGAACAAAAGATTAACATTGAAAATTATAAGTGGGTTGGCAAAAACTGCTCCAAAAAGGGGAAGGGTGGGATCGGTCTCTTGATTTCGGACCATGTTAATATTATTGATGATAACCTTTTGACTCCCGAAGTGACGATCTAGAACGAAATGTGGGTTAAACTAAAGTTCGCCAATATGAACAAACATGTCTTTGTTGCAGTCACATACTTTCCTGTAGAAGGGACTAATCCCGAACTTTGTGATGAGTTGTATAATCAACTTTTGTCAGAAGTTTTAAAAATTGATAGTCTTGAAAGTGATGAATCCAAACTCATAATTGCTGGTGATAGAATGGTAGGCTTGGCGATTAAAATTCCGTTTGGGGATCTTGGTATAAGAAATAGTTTAGTAATGCAACAGGTTAAATTTTTGTTGATGATGCAGATCTGGACAATAATACTGCACGAAAATGTGTTTTGGTAAAATTACTGGACCAAGAGGTCTCAAGATCGGCTATTGATTATTTCTTAGGATCTGAAGCGTTAATGAACAAAAGTTAGGCACAATGACAATTGTAAGAAAGGAAAAGGGCCCGACTTTCAGTTCGGTTCCGATCACCGTATGCTTATCCTTCATATCAAGCCGGATGAGAGGCATTCATGAGTCATCTTTTCATCCGAAGAGAATTCTAAAGGCATTGTCTGGAAGATTGGGGTAACCAAGATTGGTCACATTATCAAAGTGAATTTTAATAACTTCTGAATGGGATGCTTGAATCTCTTCATGATGTCCTTTGGGAATAATGGAAAATCACAAATTAATTAATGCCGCAACAACCACAATAGGTGTTAAAAAGCCTAGTAGCAAAAAAGGAGTTTTGTTTTGATGGGATGTAAACAAGATATCAGTGAAAGAAAGGTTGCCAAGAGAAATCACGGGGCCTGGCTAAAATCTAGGGATAGAAATGAGGAGGAGGGGGACCGTCTTTGGAACATTTACAAAGAGAAGAAGCAGAGAAACAAACGCCAAAGAAGCTTGTTCGTCAAAAGCTTATGCAAAAAAGGTTCATGAAAGTATTGAAAGAGCAAAAACGGTGTGGTTTGGCTTTAAAGATTTTTGGAGAAAAATTGCGCGACGCGGGAATAAAAATTGTAAGAATGACCCTCAAAAACGTCTCAGATTCCTAACACTAATGGATCATTATTATGATAAAAAGTTAAAACCAAACTGAATGTATATGACTAATGTAATGAACCAAACTGTAATGCAATATAATGGAATGAACCAAACTGTAAGCAATATTAATGTACATGAACCAAAAAACTGTAATGGCAATCATTAGATTGTAATGAACCCAAAACTGTAATGCAATATTTCCAAACTCTTGGTAAGATGAATCTTAATCTTAATGATCAGTACAAATGTAATCGTGTTAACTTTGATGAGACACAATTTTGTATCAAAGACTGAATTGTATAGTACAAATGTAATCGTGTTAACTTTGATGAGACACATTGTATCAAAGACTGAATTGTATAATGCAAGTTACTGTAATGACAATGTTGATATTCAAATCAATGATTTTCAATTTTCCCTTGATGATGTCAAAGATGCCATTACACAGTGTAAGAACAACAAATCCCCTGGGCCAGACGGTATCACCAATGAATTAGTGAAAAATGGCGGTTAGTGTGTCCATCTCTCACTCTATACAATGTTTGTTAAACTCAGAGATCTTAAGTGTGTCCCAGATGAGTGGAACAAAGGAATTATTATTCCGATTCATAAAAAAGGTACCAAGTATGATTTAAATAATTACAGGGGAATTACACTAAATTCATGTGTGTCAAAGATCTACAATCGCCTAATTACAAAATCAATTTTGTCTTTCCTTGAAGATAACAACTTATTAAGCAAAATTCAGGGCGGATTCAGGGAAAATCATCGCTGCGAAGACCACATTTTTACCCTGAAGAGTTTCATTACATGCAGGCGTTCAGAAAATAAACATACGTATCAGGCCATGCGTTTTGAGATGGGCGATTTCTCGGTGCACAAATATGCCAAAAATTGGTTCTCTTAAAATCGCGTCATTTTTCATAGAAAAGTAATTAAAACATTTTCTGTTCACCCTAGTATATCAAAAGTATACATTTTCTGAAAGGAAATTTCACAAGGATTCCAAAAATGCTACCTTTTTAAAAGTAGGGTAAGTGTAATAAAGTTAAAGCCAGTCAAGCAGCAAAATTTTCCAATTTTTTGGGGAAAAATTAACTTCACCTATCTTTTTAACTATAATACCCCATGTCCAAAAAGATACTATATTTGAACTGCTCAGACTGAGAGCTTTTTAAATACATATACTTTCCCTATACCCATCTGGTATGGTTTTTCAGATGTGCAATCATTTTCGCGACATGATGAAATTCCATAAGAGTTTAAAAATATAATTACCATGAACAAAATGCACTTAATTAAGTTATGCTGGTCTTAATACTAGAAAAAACCCAGAAGTATTCATATTTAAACAATACCACAAATAAATTCACCTGCTAATTAACCTTGTACAAGATTTAATAGGATGAGACTCAGAATTCTATACACGACGAAATGGAACACATAATTTGCACTCATCCACTGATTTCAACAAATGTAGATGTGGATTTGGATCTTCCTGCAAGTCAACACCTACATACAAAACACTTTCTTTTGGTACAATAGCTCCTGTTGAAAGTCTCTTATAATAGATTTCTTTGAAAACCTGTTAACCTGCATTGTATGTGTGTCCATATTCCAGCACATTTGTATTTTCAGTCAATGCGATTATGCCATCTGAAGTAACATAAAGGAGAAAATACTCCAAAAGGCCTACACATGTTTGTTGAATATGTCATTATTATGTCATCACCATTAAAATATATCAATAGAACCCCCCCAAAAAAAGAAATGCTAATTTGCGGAAGATCTACAAATCTCTTAACCATATTTGCTCATCCTCGGACTCGGAGCCCCAGACCATGAAAAGAACGAATTTTAATAATACATATAAATTAACCTTTATATCATGTACAATAATCATATTGTCCTCAAAACAATTAAATAATGCCAAAAATAAGGGTAAATAAGTAATTCATGAAAGTTCCAGCATTTCCTGATATCCTTACTGATGTATAGTACAGTTTACATTTGGCCATTTTCACAATTAGTGGTGTAACTTTTAGTTTTGAAACTTCGCGATATGTATCTCACTAATTCAATGAAGAATTACAAAGATATTTTGCTGTGTAACTATCCTATATAGGGGCTAGCTCAGCTAGCTTAACAAACCTCCTTACTTTTTTCTTTTGGATTTGGTGGCCATTTATGTGGTCAAAATTGGCACTTTTGGTTGTACCCCAAATTACACCTATTTTTTCTCAAAGCCTGTACTTTTCCCCTGCATTGAATTCCCAGTTTTTGTTTTATTATTATTATAGACAAGTGATGTCCAACCTATAATGCTATTTTGGTTTTCCACATTTTCTTGCTTCTCATTTCCGGAGACAGGTCGTTGCAATTCAGTGTTTCGGAGGTGACATTTTCCGTTAACAAATGATACCTATTTTATAACAAACTGTTACTCCTTATTATTTAATAAGAATTCTCTCTGTTTTTGGTGTATTGCAACAACTACCAGTATGACTTGCATTTAGTTGCAAAAGAATTTTGATCCTTCGCCTCTTTAAGATTTTGTGCGCAATTAAAATTCAATGTTAACTTTTCCGTTAACATTTTCGTCACTTCCGCAACAATGAACTGATAGTGTTTATTTTTTAAAGGGATACAATGGCCATGTTTTGAACTTCTTTATATGTTGAACATGCCTTAACATCTTACTTCAATAAAAGTTGTAAAAATACACCAAACATATTTCAAATTATACAACACTGCATACCTTCCGTTAGCACCTGTCACCGCCAAAACACATTTGTCACTTCCGAAACAGTTAAGTTAAACATCTCAGCTTTACTTGCTTAATAGAAATCTCTTGCTGCTGATATCTCTGTTGGATTAGTAGTGATGCTCATCATGATAGGATGACACTCACCAAGGTGCTGCACAAGTCAACTTTCAAATTTCCCTGAGACTGAAATTTTTTGTCTCGGAGATGACATAATTTTGTTAACAATGTAAATTGCTCACTTTTGGAGCTTGGAGGCCTTACTGTGTTTTACTAGTGATTGTTTTACCTTGGAAAGAAACATATTCAAATGAAAAAATGATTTATAACATACAGATTGGATAAATTTTGACTAATTACCAGTGTATTTGTTACTTTTTGTGCTATTTGAATAGACATGCCAGACACATAGCATGTCTTTGTGACAGTAATGTGCCTGAATTGTTGTTGTTTAACTAAATTATGATTTCCTTAAATCTCTTAAGATAATAAAATAGGTATAAGCTTTGACCAAACAACATGTTGTGCATGTTTTAGAGAAAATAACCCTATCTAATCATTGCTGTTTCGGAGGTGACATTTTTGTTAACATGTGTATATTCAACATTATTGCAAGGCCTTAGCTTGTGTTGCCATTAATTATTCAAAGTAACAAGTTTAACACAACAAATATTTTTGTTATAACTAATTAGCACTACTCTGCAGGGTCATTCCATGCCAAAACAAAGAGTTCACCGTACATCTTGAGTTTTGCCTCGACTTGCTTGGGGATTAATTTTAAGCTGAGATCACCAACAGAAATCCATATATTCCATTCGTTCTCACATAATGGTTCATCAAAGTTTAACAACTTTGAGCAAAATTCAGTCATTTGCATTTGCAATAAAACAAAGTATCATTTTAACAAAATGTAAATCTTAAGCAACTAAATCAGCACAGGGCTATTTACCCATGGTGTAAACTGAGAAACAGGAATAACTTTGACATTTTTCCTTTAAAATTCTCCTTGTACTGTGAAATATTTAAATTTCCCATTTTCAGGGGCACACTAGCAGGGACCACTGCTGCTGTAGAGTCTTAAAATACTCAAAAGTATTTCCTGCATGCCAGTGCAGTAATTTCATTGACCCCATTATAGAAATTGTAAATGCCCCTAGACCTTAAGTTTGTGGTATATGTTACTTTAATGTTTTTGACCCTTACTTTTGAGATTGACTCCAATTTTAACTCTTGAGAATTCTACCTTTTATGAAATTACTACTGTGCCTACATGTATGATACGGGCCAAAAAAATGGTGATCATGTGAAAAAGTGAATTACCCAAACTTGACAGGACGGATGCATAATGCATAGCATGTACCAGAGACCTCTAGTTTTCTTGCATGAGTTTAATTGTACGTAAAAGTATGTAATTGGATTATCTTAAAGTATGTTGTAATTTTGTTTTGTTGCTTGCTTCATATTTAAATGTGTTAGATTATTACATTTCAGTTGACCACAAAATGAAAAACTTTACTATTTTAAGTGCATTGTCTCTGCAAGTAAATCAGAAATGACTTTGTACTGCACAGGTCTGTTGACCAGCAAGTGCAAATTGAGCAATGCCAACAATTTTGATTTGTAGAAATGCCCCTCATCATGTGAAATACTATGTATTTCCATTTTGGGGACACCAGCAGCTATTGATCCATGCTGCTGAAGGGTCTCTAAATGCTCTAAATGTATTAATTGCATGTTTGTGGTCATCATACAGGCAAGAAATCTAAATTTTTATGCCCTCAAAGTTAGGTTCCCTTAATTAAGGTGGCCTGAATAAAAAAGAAGTCACTATAAAAAATAACCTGAACTGCTAGGTCACACCATGCAGCTCTTGAAAGAGACTTGATTTTTTTTTCATCAGATGAAGTATACTTTACACTAAATGTATAGACTTTACATTGTATTACAGGGTGAGTAAAAAAAAACGACCCGGATTGTGTCAGCCATTTTGAGTTTTTAAATAATATATATGTAACGTATGGGATATCATCGGAAGGCCTATTTCATTGTCTTTAATTTGCTGCAAAGATAATTCAAATCGGTTAAGTATAGGCCGAGCTACAGTCTTTTGAATCAAGTAGTCCGGTTTTCACCCTATCCACGGATTTCCATTTGAATGCACGGCGCCCGACTAAGCAAATGTGATTCTGTGGACAGTGC
>JAMKCH010085025.1:0-30000 GCA_023653785.1 Ophioderma brevispina
AAAAAATGTAAATTCGATTAAAAAATATGCATGTTTTTTTTGTTTGAACTTTATGGTCGATTCTGACTTTTTGGATTACCAATTACGAAGCCACTATCAACGATTCTTTAAGAATGTAAACAAATCTCCCAAGACGGTTTTGAATGTTATAGTGGGCGTTTACAAAGAACAGTAATACATTTGTTATGACTTAACACTATAGCCATTTAGAAACACAAAATTGAGCATTTGGAATTTTTAAAAAAAATGACTGATTGTGGGTTTTATCAATGGCGGGGCTTCAACATATAAATATAACCTATCCCTTATATTCTACCCACGGTTTACTAGGATCAAATATATGCAGCATGTGCAAACGACACTGCAAAATTTTTTTCGGTCCCCGTAATGTTTAATTAATCCGGTTCTGCGAAGAAGACAATTACTGTAAAGTGACGGGCAAAAACCTCAAGAAATCTTAGATTAAGAACCTAGAAGAGCAAATGCCGTTTTTACAGGATTTTTGGCATACCGCCAAAACATTGTTGGTTGGAAAGTTGTTTTTTTTTGTTCAAATTACGGGGCATTTCCCGGCAGCAAATTTTTCAGGTAAAATGCCCGTCATTGCCATAAGTATGAGAATTCACTGGGGCTTTGCCGTAAAATCACAGCAGTTTTACAGTAGTTTCCCACAATTACGGGATCCGTAAAAGTACGGTCTTTTACAGTACACCCGCACAACTTCTTACACTGACCAACGATAAAATAGGCCCTATATTGCCTGTAAAAAATTGAAAATATCACAAACCGATTACCCATATTTCATAACACAACCACAGGTGAACGGAAACGTCCTTTCAATAAAACAGCATAAAATAAACATAATTGTCCCATCAAAACAATAACAATTCTTTCATATTCAAATTCGTACGTAACTTGTTGTAAAAACGACGCACACACACCCAGCTTATATCCTACCAACCAGACGACGCCACCACTATCAAACCTATTCACTATACCAAACACAGGACATGCACATGTTAGTAAGGCGGTTGGGTCGCACTGTTAATTGAGGGCTAAACAAAAAAAAAGTTGTAGTACGAGGGGGTGGGTAACGGAAGGTGAAATGGGGAGGGCGTAAACATCATTCAGATGCGAAGGGTAGAAGAGAATTATGCCACAGCCAATATCAGTGATTATTTGGGAGTAAACAAAAAAAAACTTAAATTTTTGTCGAAGGTGAGTGTTAGCATTGCGGTATTGGAAATTATGTGTAGTAAAGAACCTTGCAAGTGGCAAAAACGAAAACCGAAAACAAATTTTAAAATAAAGTAATCTTTTACGTATAAAACAGCCGTAATGGCAACATTTAAGACCGCTAATAAAAATAGAGTATCTTTTTATAAAGAACAGCTAATAGCAAATGTTTGATCCCCGCCAAAAAAATGAGTAAAAAGGTCACAACCGTTTATGTGAGTAAAAAAAAAAAAATATTACCCACAGTATGAGTAAAACCTTACCACAAAGCCGTGTATGATTACCCAACAAATGAGTAAACGGTTACCCACAATGGTTAGGTTTTATCAACTTTGACTAAGATTTTTACTCACATTGAGAGCTGTGTCCTTTTTACTCAGCATTGAGTCAAATCATTTTCCTTGTATGACCTAACACTGGCAATTTCAAAGCTTTTAGAGACAAAAGGGGCATTTGAATTTGGAAAAAATTACTGATGGTGGCTTATCATCGATGTAATGTAAATAAATAATATTAATAATGCCATCTTTGATCTTTGTCAAATATTACATACCGACATTCAGAATTTGCCCAATGAAAATATATGAACAAATTTTGCAGTGGTGAAGGTGCTTCAAACTGCTTCTAACCTACAATATGACCTTTAATCATTTATGTCAGCATCTTACTTCATTGAGCGTTCTATTCAGTTCAAGTTCGATCCAGAGAAACGACAAATGATGCTCTTGCGAAAAAATTGTCTCAACTTACTATTTGTCATTGTATACAGGAAGGGGTTAAGACAAGAATTAAACAACATAAACATAATAAGTATATGTCTAACTTCAGGTTTGTCACATTCAGAACAGAATACAGCTCCTACAATGTTGAAAATGCAGTACGGTCCAATGCAAACTATCATGGCGGCAACAAGAAGACCAAGTGTAACAGCCGGCTTTATGTAACGTTTACGTTGGTTTGTTGCCGCAATATCCCGATGGATATGAGACTCCCTCGCCGCGTTATTCGATCTCTTTATCGAAACGTCAACTTCTCTGTTGGACATCGCATCTTTTGGAACTACCCTTTGCCGCAGACGAGGTCGGAGATTTTTCAAAAACAATATGCTAAGCGCACAAACTGCTAATGCGGGAAAGAAAATGACAATGCAAAATATCGGTAGTGCGAAAATGGCTGCTTTCTTGGATGGTGAAAGACAGACATGGCTGAAGTCGATGGACTGTGCTTCTTCGGAGAATAACTTTGCGAAATTCCAGACAGATACATCCAAGATCCCTATAGAAAGCGACAACGACCATATGATGAGGATATCCCGAGTGATTTTCTTGCGGGTTTGAACCTTGATATACTTGGGGTATTCTCTTGCGACAAGCAGGTATCTATCCCAGCTTATTGTCATTAATGTCAGTGTCCCTACGCATGTGAACGTGTTTGCTGGTAGATTCCACAGAAAACGGCATCCACTTTCACCATACACTGGGATACCAAATCCATATAAAGCTGTCACGGGCATGATTAGTAAACCTATTCCAAGATCACAGCATGTCAAATTCAGCAGAAGTAAATCGCTTGCTTTGTGTCGTAGTGAAGGCTCTTTCCAAAAGGCGAAAATTGCTCCGATATTTGCAAAGATGGTGAATGGAGAAGCAGCTATTAGCATTAGAGCGAATACCCACATAATAGTTAATCGGTAGGGTTCTGTAATGTCTGATGGAGTTGTTGCATCAACCGAAGCTGCACTCAGATTCATGCTCATTCGGAAACTTAATGCAAATGCTGGTAAAAAGCACTCGACAGCAGTGGGTTTGAATAAAGCTTGCTCTCTTTTCCCTCACAAAATTACGCCATAAGATCAGGCAACGTATAGACTTCCATTAAACTCACGCGGGTAGCTGATTCGCATAATGAAAAACTTTGTGCCACGTGAGAAGGGAATTTTTACATAATAATATCGAATGAAAAACATCGCGAAGATGGCTAAATTTGCATTATCTCAAACAAAATCTTTTTGATCATTGCCATGTGACAACCGTTATTCATCGCCCTCACAAGTACGATCACAGGAATATTTCTTTTTCATAATCTCGAAAGCAAAGTGTAACCACCTTCAGTTTCTGGAACAAAAATAAGACACCACAGCGGTCGCCACATTGTATTGTTCTCACAATTTAGTCTGGTTTTGAACGAAAATCAGGTGGCATAACTTTAGCTCCAAAACGTGTCTGGCATCTGTTGCTTCCTATCGTTTAGTAATAAATTCAGTTACACTTGTACCATTTCATTCCAGCTTGTTATATTAAATAAACCCACGTCGTCATTAGAATAATTAATTAAAGCTAGATGGACCGTGTGCAAGCTTTTTATACCAAAATTAACCAACATGGGGTAGCACGTTCTATATTTTTTGGACTAACACGTACAGGGTGTAACGACTTATACTTCTGTCTAATCAGCTTCATATGAATGCACGGCGATCAAGGAGGGCACTATATACCAGTTATAAACATAATGATCGGACGATACATTTTAGGCATTGTAAGAAAACGTATATGTGCCTTTTATAGGTGGCTCCCTCTGCCAAATTTATTCTTCAACCTGATTCGTTAGTTGGATGTGAAAAAGTAGTATAGTCCGGCCGGGAGCAGGACCCCCCGTAGCCAGGAATTTATGTGGTGGGGGGTGCGGATTGGCCAGAAGTGGACCTTTGCGTACCAACCATCAATTTGTTCGGCAAAATCTGAAAGACGGGGGTGGGGGGGGGGTGGGGGAAAGAAACGTTGACATATCTAAGCGTTTCTCAAAAAAACAATATTAACACAATAATGCGTCATGCAATACTAACTTAAACACTGCTTATTCATTCGTTATACCATTGCAGAATAACCCTTACAACAACTACATTAGGCAAGCGATAAACTTTATCATCACAAAGCGGACCTTCAAAAAATGACAAAAGCGGACCTTCAACACATTAAAAGGGACCTTTTGTCATTTGAAGCCCCCGGCTTACGGCCCGGCGGGAGCCACAGTCGAGTCTCATAGACGGACAAACTGAATAAAAGGCGTGGGGGGGGGTACTAAGTTGAGTGAAGAGTCAACTCTTAATCGATGTGCCCATTTATGACCGTTGTAGCGGGGACTATGGTAAGCAGGACTATTAATTACTTTACCACCGGCATTCAATCAGGGGGAGGAAAAGGGAACGCTCTCTGAGTTAAATTTTCTATCAAAACGTTTTAGGACTTGCGCAACCGATGGGAGTCATTTGAACATGGCAAGTGGTGGGGTCAGACCCTCCATTATACCCCAGTTTCCGAAGTGCTAGTGATAACCACCTACACCCCCGTTTGTAACACGATACCATTTATAAAATGTTATGTCCGTTACGGGTAAGTTTGTATTATTCCCCTTTCTTGTGTGAAACCAAAACAATTAATTTAAGATTGAGACGACAGCGTCCGTAATGCAAAACGAATATATCTATTTAATACTAACATAAGGTACGCTTCTTATTAAATAATTTCAACAAATTGAGCCGAAAAATGAAAGGAATATATTTATGCAATATTGTAATGACATTCCATCAAAATATATTGCCAAATCTCGTCTCAAAACAGTTATTTGACACGGATTTAGGCAGTTAAATGTTAGTTTCCTTAAACGGTCATATGCTGTCCTATTGTTCAATATCTTTGTGTTTATGGCTTGATTCGTTACCATCGCAATTGGTCGTAGGGTATTTAACCAAGTTTTCAAAAAGGCCAAGCGACCTTTACTTAAAAGCCGGGGCACTGGCACATTTTCACAAAATATGAAATTTCTTCAATTGCATCAAATGATAGTCTAGGCCATTGGAAGAACAGAGATATATTTGTATACATAAAAAACACATTACCCAAAACAGATAGGGACATTTGAATGAGGTAAAGACATCCAGGTTAAATTTGTAGGCCAACTTTTAAGTTTTCCATAACTTGAATCAACAAATGTGTAATACATAATAGTTTTGACTCGTCCTCACTGATTACACAAACCACAAAGGTTATAGACCGAATCAAACATGTGCATAGCGTGGGAAACATCGTGTTCTTGTGTTAAACTTCCATTTTCGTCGTCTGCATGAATTACGCGTCGCCGGCGACGAATAAATAAAATCGTTCTTCTGTTTACCCATAAGAAGTGATTGGTCTTAATCATTCGGGTGAGGGCTTTTGTATATAAAAGCCTACAAACCATGCAAAAATATCGATTTGAAAAATCTTGAGGGCGCCACTATTTTTCAAATTGTGCCAGTGTCTCTTTAAGAGTTGAAATTTTAAAACTTTTGACATTGTTGTGGGAAAATAGAGAAAAATATGGAAGTGCTTAGTAGTAATGAGTCAAACAACAACGTTTAGCGAGTTCTGTGAACTTGTTTCGTTACTCTCTAAATTTCTTAGAAAAAACGTAATCAATGTGATTGATATCAGGGACAAATCTAAAAGTTTAGATTAAATTTAAATCAAAATACATTGAAATATAATCTAATAGATTAAAAATTAATCAAATATTTCGATTGTCCTCCGTTTTAATCTAAGAATTTAGAGAGGTAGGATAGTACCGAACGTTTTGTAGAATTTTAAAAGAAGAATCGCAAAACCCAACATTGGGAATTAGACAGAACGCAATCTGTCTTTCTATCCGGTCAAAGGGGTGCATCCCCTTGGTTCCGCTCAATTTTAGGATTTTTAATTTTTTGTAAGTTTTGAGAGACTGATAATATTTTGTATTTATCATCATGAATGTGGGAGAGCGGGAGCGTGCTAGTGGCTAGGGTGCTTACCTGTGGCCGCAATTACCAAAAAAATCCCTGGGTTCGAATCCCAGGTGGGTACACTTGCTGGGATTTATTATGCGTACTCAATCTGGATTTGATTGGATACCATCCATGATATGAATAACAGAATACGCTCTAGTTCATGTTCACGTTGAATTGGCCAAATGAATCATGAAAGCATCCCGTCCTTTGAAGGGGACGTTAAGCCGTCGGTCCCGTGCACAGAGTCACGACTGTTCATGTACATCGCAGCCAGTTTCGAATAAGAGCACGATGAAAACCCCCGACTGTTCCCAATCCGCCCCAACTAGTCAGAGCCCCAACATTTAAAAAAGGCTTTAAAATTGAAGATAGGTCACCTCGAGTAAACTTTTTTTACAACCAACATACAGGGTGAGTCAAAAAAAACTTGACCCTGATTGTGTCCGCCATTTTGAATTTTTAAATAATATATATCTAACATTTGTGATATCTGCGGAAAGCATATTTCATTATCTTTAATTTGCTGCAAAGATCATTCCAATCGGTCAAGTATAGGCAGAGCTACAGTCTTTCGAATCAAGAATCTGCAGTGAATCAATAGTCTGATTTTCTTCTGGACACGGATTTCCTTCGCTGAACGCCGTTCATTTCAATGTGAATCCGTGGACAGAGCAGAAAACCGACTACTTGATTCAAACGACTGTAGCTCGGTCTATACCTAACCGATGTGAATGATCTTTACAGTAAATTAAAGATAATGAACCCAGCTTTCAGATGATACCAAATATGTTAGATATATATTACTTACAAATTCAAAATGGCGGACACAATCGGGGTTAAAGTTTTTTTGACTCACCTGTTATAGATAGTATGGAACACCGGGACGAATCCAGAGGTTCGTAATTCGCCCGGATTGCAAAAAATAGATATTACGCAATAAGATGACGTCATCAAATTTTGGTGAAAATATCTGAAATTTACTATTTATTTATGCATACGATGAATAGTCAATATATTAAGTTTGGATTCACGTTGTTTGGAAGCTATTATGATATTCACATTTTGTGTTAGAGAACGTTTAATTTCATTTTTCCCAGTGACACATAGACAAAAATAGGTTTTCAATTGCAATTTTCTCAAAAACGTAATTTCTCTGTTATCCGAGGTCTAAAAGACTTACTATTTTCTTGGTAAGCACATATTATGTCTAATTTATTCAATTTTTAACATTCTAATATACACCCCCCCCCCCCCCCCCTTTTGGGATGTTCTGAGAAGGAAATCTATGTTGATTTCAAAATATATTACATCTAAGTCTTCTATTGGCCAATTTTGTGAACGTCATCAAAATTGACTCCAATTGTAAAATATATGGATTTAAAAAAAAAATATTTTATATGATACTTTGCCTAATACTTTAAGACTAATGCATTTTAGAACTAATGATGATATATTGCCAATAATCTGAGAAGAAACATAAAATCGCATTGATGGTATGTACAAAATGCAACTTCAAGCTTATTATTTCTTGCATTGTAAATTTAACAGATTTGAGCTCCACAAGCTTGCATCATTCCATAGTTTTCCGGAATTTTTGACCACTAAAACGTTTTGGACATGGATTAGAAGTCTTCAGTGATGTGTGGCTTTATGTAAATATGTGATCATGGTCACAGGTTTAATTCAGGACGCCTCTGTTGTTTACTGCAGCAAGTTCACTAATATTAGCAGAACTACAATAGAAACAATCAATTTGCATTTGACGAAAATTACATTTTAACAGTTAGAAATATTTCAATTAGTGGGAAAATAAATTAATTGCAAAATTTAAAAAAAAATGTCTGCAATTTTAATTTGTTTTTCCTTTGGGGGTTATTAATTTACTATAGTAGCTTCGTGAGGTGGCTTTATATACCTAAAATGCAGGTATCAGGATAGTAGTGGGCCTTAAGTTTCCGCATTCAAAGATTTGTTCAACTTCATAGTGTGAAGAAAATTTAAAACTCTTGTTTAATAGTCGTTGCCTAAGTTGCACAATCCAATATGAAACGGAAGCAATTTTTTTTCAAATTTTGGCCATATTTTCTATGTGCGGATGCAGAGGAATTAACCTTATACCCATGGACAAAGAATTCAAATAAAAAACATAGAAACACGTTTTTGTGATGCTTGGCATTTGGTTTGATAGCCTTCTGATTTTGTTGTTTGTTGTTTATTGTTTTAGGTTTTGTTTTTTAAATATTTCCGCCCTGAGACCTGTAGAATCCCGAATCAGGTCAGGTGTAGTTTACATATGGTTTCAGTGTAAATGAAGCCACTAGGAATATTGATAAATATATTGGACTCAGTTAGTTGTTTTTTTTTTTTCTTTTTTTTGATAGCAGACACCTTGGATTCCAAAATAGAAGCATATCGATTTGCCCTCTGATTTTTGCCCGTATACATGTATAGGTCTACGAATAACATAGTAGTAGCTAACTGGGTTTTCCGGGGGGAGGGGGAGAGAAATATTGTGCTTTTGTTTTGTTATCATGCTCAATATTCAAGAGAGAAGCCAACAAGCAAAGCGCTTTAAAATTATTAAAAAAAAAAAAAAAAAAAAAAAAAAAAAAAAAAAAAAAAAATTCCCAGCAAGCAAAACGCATATTTTACCATACTAATGATAATAATACTGTTAAGATTAATAATGTTAAACAATTTTTCTAAAATTTGAAGGTGAAACCTTTTCTTAACAATAGTCAAACAAAGTATTTAAAGATGTTCAGAATTTCTTTTTTAAAGGTGTGAAAGAAAACGAGTTCAAAAGTTTTGGCATATGTGGTTATGTTAGCGGGGTGATCAAAATGTGATATATGTATTAATGTAGCCCGACCCAAAAAACGCAGAAGTTTTATTTAGAAATAAAAGCATATAATAAACGCTTTGTGTTTATGAATTACCATTAAATGTGTCAATTTAAATACAGTGGAACGCCTGTCAGGGACAGGGAAATTAGTTCCAAATTTCGTTCATACCAAGGTTGGAAAAAAACAATAAATAACAAAAGAAATTGTATCGTGGTTTAAGAAAAAATACTTCTTATAGCAGATTTTTTTTTTATATCAGATTTAGTCTAATTGCGGCTAATGTAGCTTTAAATTAACAGGGTGACCGCTGGATGAGGTATATGTTTTTGAATATAGAACCCTTATATCTGGATTATTGTTTTGTTAATATGTATAGAAGTCGAATGCAGTCCAAATTTGTACTCCTATAAAAGATTCTTGGTCTTAAATCTTGAAATCAAGGTATAGGCGACAACGCTGGATTAGGATTGCTGCACACAATGGCAGAAACATAATACCACTACGTCTCCTGGAACCGAGAAAATAGTTGCATGGCGATTAACCCTGTCCCGGAACGTGCTAGGCAGTCTAAGTTCCTCAGAAGGTCATGTGCAAAACTGCATTGAATGGGATTTACAGCGAA
The DNA here is from genome assembly GCA_023653785.1 of Ophioderma brevispina. Taxonomy (NCBI): domain Eukaryota; kingdom Metazoa; phylum Echinodermata; class Ophiuroidea; order Amphilepidida; family Ophiodermatidae; genus Ophioderma; species Ophioderma brevispina. The sequence goes on from JAMKCH010085025.1 coordinate 9,503, forward strand.
ACGCGGAAGGAGGAGAATATTGCAAAAAAACAGTTCAATGTGTCCAAGTTGAGTGGGGTTTTTATCTCCCCAAGGCTGGGTCCTAAGACGTATATAAGGCAAACAAATCCATAGGAAGCGTTCGTAGTAGGCGGTGGGATGGGAATGGAGGTGGATCCAAAAAGGGGACAAAAAAGCGATAAATAAAATACAAGAGATACGTTTTCAGCATTAAAACTATTTCATGGCACAGTGTTGGTTATGAGCTGAAAATTGAAGACGGTGGCCAATATTGCGTCCGCCTAAGATTCATTAGAATATATTAAAAGCAGTAACTGTAATCAGTTAGTTAGATATCAAAAATATGAAAGGTATAAAGTAAGTATACGGTTGTGTGTTGACCATTATAAGAAACTCGCATCTTTCCTATTTGGGTCCAAACATGCTTAAATTCACGATGGCTCACCAAGCCTCCTGCTGAGACTTAGAACCAAGAAATAGCCAAGTATTTGTTATTGATTCCATTATATCCTCTAAAAATTAAAATGGAACTTGTATAAATTAGTGCAAAAGAATGTATGATGTATATGGCTTTGACGTTCAGAAATTCATTTCTGGTTATTTAGTTTTGTTAACATGTCTTATCAATAGGACAGCCTTCTAAGTAAGATCTTAGAAGCTGTCCTATTGGCTCCCGTCTGAATTTGGAGCATGGTTTGAAAATAGAATGCCAGGTATGGGTTTTAATGGTCAAGATATTATACTTCATTCTGAATTGTTGACACTTTCATCATAAAGGTTTGTATGCATCTCAGTAGGTACACTACCATGATTGATCCAATTGTATGATTTTTTCAAAACCCTTTGAACGAGCCTGGCAAATCACAAACTACATCGTAACTGTTACGGCGTAAGAGAACCTCAATGTGTCTTGTGGATGAAAAACGCCTCCCACACTGTAAAATGTTCTTAATTTTAACAGATCTTTACCTTTTAAATTACGGAAACCCCCATTATTCAATTAATCTTCCACGCTTTATTACCTATACACTAAATAAAATTACAATTTGGAGCAGAAAAATGTAATAAACAGGTGGCTAGAAAATAATACTACACATTGTGAAAAAGGTAGTATTTATTACGCGCCGGGTATTATATTTTCCGTAAGATTACGTTCTTTTGTAATACTTGTTTTTAATGTAAGAATATGAACTATGAAATCGTTTTACCACTAAATGTGTTAAATAACGTCGTAAGTAAAGTTCATTAAAATAATACAAAATTTATTTTCCCTATATTTTTAAAAATAGTTTGAAACTATTGAGAACTCAATGCCTCCTTTGGATTTTGATTAGTTTAAATTTGAATAAAAGAGTACACCATCTAGATAATTACTTTACCATCAATATCTGTAAAGTGTGGGCACGTGGGTCCAGTGGGTTGGCGCTCGTACCGCAATCCCAAGGTCGTGGGTTCGAGTTCACTGCGGCCCAACGTGTTGTGCCTTGAGTTAGGCACTTTACCTTAATTACTTCTCTCCACCCAAGTTTAAAATGGGAAGCATATTAAAATTGCTGGGAAAGTAACAGACTCGCTGGGGGAGGAGTGGCGATACCATCACCACAGCAAACTATACGGAGATGTCTGGCCCAAACGCCAAGGAAAGAGAGATGGGCAGCTGCCGCGCACGAGCTTGTAGACGAGACTTTTTATCTGTAAGTCATGTAGTGTAGTGGATAAGGGTTAGGACTTGTCATCTTAAGGCCCCAGGGGTGTTTGCGTAATCTATGTAAGGTAACATGTATTAAGTTTGCTCATATGATGATTAAGTTAATGGTGACATTAGAATGTGTAAGACAGGCGCAGATCCAGGAAGGGGGCGGAGGGGGCGCGCGATACCCGGTAATTTGCAAAATCAGCCCATTTTGGAAGTTTTGGACCACATTTTCAGCCTCAGCCCCCGGTAATTTTGATGTTTTTCAATCCTGGATCCGCCACTGATTACAATAAAAACAAGAGAGTATTAAACTGCGTTTAATATTTTATTTCTAACGTTTCCTTTGTGGTATTGTTTTTTCTCAAAATTGTTTGCTGAAATATAACTTTACAACCACGTGGTAAACGTAAATACAACGTTTTGTATGAGGGCCTGCTACAACGTAAAAATTTGGTCAGCGGATGGTCATAAAGTTTTAACTCATAATATTGTTTAAACAATTCAAACCAACAATAACGTTGAAGCTAAGATTACGCCGTTAGTTTGCCGTTCCGGCAATTCTTTCGTATTTTCGGCTCCAGTTGTATTTTACGTTCTGCACGTTGTGAGTCCCATGCTCCAGTCAATCCCTTTTTTTTTTACAGGTTTATTTTAAAAAGTGCAGCTGTGGTAATAGATCAGTCTTCCGATTGGGTACCCATAACATCGTGGTACCCCAGGAAACCTTGCTTGGACCTCTTCTATTTCTGACATTTATCAACAATCTATTAATTGGTATTACATCCATACTCCGTCTGCGACTGCTTCATGTACATATCAATTATCCAGGCATCAGTGGACAGCCACCCAAACTACAAAAAGACCCTGACCAGCTCTAACAATATAATGCGGTTCAATGAATTGGAGATTCGATGTTCAGCGTTGACCAATGCCATCTACTGAGTTATACCTAGACGGACGATCTGGGGGCAATCCTTATTTAGAGTGAAGGGTATTTGCCTCCGCCATGTGAAAAATTGGGCCCCTTTCCATGAAAAAGGGGGTATTTCATGTACACAAACTGAACAAAACACGGGATCATTGGGTTTGAAGCTTAAAAAAGGGAACCATTGGAAAACAAACTGTAATATTAGGGTCATTGGGTAGAAAATTGGCAAAAGAGGGTATGTTACCAAAAATTAAAACTGCAAAACAAGTTGTCAAACTGCAAAAAACAAACTTGCCCTGGGAATTTGAATCAAGCAAAATCCTGTAACTACTTATAATAGTGTATAGACTTTACACAGTATAGTCAATGTGCTGCTGCCAATTGGAAGGAAGTGGAAATTACAAATTGTTATCAGTGTCATAAATTTTCATTCTTTAATGCATTTTAATTTGATGTGGCGAAACATATACACACGTCTCGGGAAACCCAAGTAAATAGTTGCATGCGATTAACCCTTTACCCGACCCGTGCTAGCAGTTTCGAAGCTCATCAGAAGTCATGTGCAAACTGCCTATGAAAGTGTTTTTCAGCGAAACGCGGAAGAAGGAGAATATTGCAAAAAGTTAATGTGTCCAAGTTGAGTGGGGTTTATCTCCCCAATGCTGGAAAGTAACAGACTCGCTGTGCGGGAGATGAGTGGCGAACCCCCCACAGCAACATAATACGGAGGAGTCTGGCCAAACGCCAAGGAAAGAGCGAGGCACTCCGCGCGAGCTTGCTCGGCACGAGACTTTATTGTAAAGTCAGTAGTGTAGTGGATAAGGTTTAGGACTTGTAATTATAAGGCCCAGGTTCGAATCTATGTAAGGTACACACTCGTCAGTAAGTTTGCTCATAGGATGATGAAGTAATTGTGACATTAGACTGTGTACATTAGTTTTTACCATATAAAACAAAGAGTATAAACTGTGTTCATATTTGATTTCTAACGTTTTCCCTTGTTATTTTTTTTTCTCAAATTGTTTGCCTGAAATTAACTTTACAACCACGTGGTAAGTAAATACAACGTTGGTATGATGCCATAGATCAACCCCCCCGTTAAAAATTTGGTCAGAGGATGGCTAAATAAAGTTTAATCCTTAATATGGTTTAAACAAGTCAAACAACATACCGTTGAAGCTAAGGAGCTACGCCCGTTATTTTACGTTCCCTGCAATAGTTCAGTATTTTTACCGGATCCAGTTTTTTACGTTCTGCACGTTGTGAGTCCCAGCTGCCGTTCAAATCCCTTCTTTTTAGGTTTATTTTTAACAGTGCAAGTTGTGGTCATAGATCAGTCTTCCGATTGGGTACCCGTAACATCAGTGAAACCATGCTTGGACCCTCTTCTATTCTGAAATTTATAAACGATCTATTAATTGGTATTACTCCATACTCCGTGGCGACTGCTTAATGTACAATCAATCTCCCGCATCAGTGACAGCACCAAAAACAAAACGACCACAAGCTCCAAAAATATAATGCCGGTCAATGAATTGGTAGACGTTCCGTGTTCAGCGTTGACCAATGCCATCTACTGAGGTTATACGCAGAGGGACGATCCTGGGGGCACTCCTTGTTTAGAGTGAAGGGTATGTACATCCTCCAGTGAAAACGTTGGGCCTTTACAGAAAAAGGGGGTCATTCATACACAAACTGAACAAAACACGGGATCATTGGGTTTGGAGCTTAAAAAGGGAACCACCCGTGATAACAAACTGTAATATTAGGGTCATTGGGTAGAAAATTGGACAAAAAGAGGGTCATTGTGTACCAAAATTCTTAAACTGCAAAACAAGTTTCAAACTGCCAAAAACAACCTTGCACCTGGGTAATTTGAATCAAGCACAATCTGAACTACTTATAATATTGTAAGAATTATAAGTATAGTCCATGTGCTGTTGCCAATTGGAAGGAGTGGATAATTACATTAATTGTTATCAGTGTTCCATAAATTTCATTCTTTAATAGCATTTTAACTTCTGTGGCAGAAACATAATACCACACGTCTCCTGGAAACCAAGTAAATAGTTGCATGGCGAGTAAAACCCTTTCCCCGGACCCGTTGCTAGGCAGTTCTAAGTTCCTCAGAAGTCATGTGCAAACTGAATATGAAAGTGATTACAGCGAAACGCGGAAGAAGGGAATATTGCAAAAACCGTTCAATGTGTCCAAGTTGAGTGGGGTTTTATCTCCCATGCTGGGTCCTAAGACGTATATAGACAAATCCATAGAAGCGTTCGTAGTAGGCGGTGGCTGGGAATGGAGGTGGAACCAAAAAACGGGACAATAAAAGCGTAAATAAAATACAAGAGATACGTTTTCAGCATTTAGGAAACTCTTTCTGGCACATTGTTTGTACTGAGCTTAAAATTAAGTGCGTGGCCAATATTGCTTCCTCTAAGATTCTTAACTATATTAATAAGCATATACTTGTAATCATTAGTTATATCACAAACAATTACCTGAAAAGGTATTAATTAAAGTATACGGTTGTGTGTTTGGACCTTAAAAGAAACTGCACTTTCATATTTGTTTACCAACATGCTTACAAATTCACGAGACACCCATGTCCTGCTGAGACCTTTAGAACCAATAAATGCCAAGTATTGTTATTATTCAATTAATTCCCTAAAAATTAAATTCCCCGGAAACTGTATAAAGTAGTGCAAAATGATGTATGAGTATATGGCGTTGACATTCAGAAATTCATCTCGGTATTTATTGTTTTGTTAACATTTATTCAATAGGAACAGCCTCCTAAGAAAGATCTTAGAAGCTGTCCTATGGGCTCCCGTATTGATTTGGAGACTGGTTTGAAATAGAAATGCCGGTATGCGTTTTAATGGTCAAAGATTATTATACCTCACTTCTCCACCCCCGAATGTTCACTTCATCATACATTTTGTATGCATCTCCCGTAGGTACACTACCATGCTTGATCCAATTGTATTGGATTTTTCACCAAAACTCTAGATCGAGCCTGGCAAATCACAAACTACATCTTAACTGTTACGGCGTAAGAGAACCTCAATGTGTCTTGTGGATGTAAAAAACGCCCACACACTGTTTAAACCCTGTTATTAATTTTACCAGACCCCACTTTACCTTTTAAATTCACGGTAAAAAACCCCCATTATTCAATAATCTTCACGCTTAGTACTATACCTAACATAAAATTACAATTTGGAAGCAGAAAAATGTAACTAAACCCAGTGCAGAAAATAATACTACACATTTTGAAACAAGTAGTATAATACGCTGGCCGTTATTATACTTTCCGTAATATTACGTTCTTTTGTACCTTTACTTGTTTTTTAATGTAAGAATATGAACTTATGAAAATCGTTTTACTTAACCCACTAAAATGTATTAATATCGTAAGTAACGTCATTAAAATAAACAAAATCTATTTTCCCTATCATTTTTAAAAAATAGTTAAAAACTCTGTAGAACTCAATGCCTCCTTTTTGTATTTTATTTAGTTTAATTTGAAAAAGTAGTACCACACCTATCTATAATTATTTTACCATCAAAAATCTGTAAGTGTGGGCACGTGTGGTCCGTGGTTAGCGCACCGCCCGCAATCCAAGGTCGTGGGTTCGAGTAACACTGCGGCCAACGTGCTGTACCCTTGAGTAAGGTACTTTTACCTTAATTTCCTTCTCTCTCTCCACCCAGGTGTTAATGGGGACCAGCATTATTCAATGCTGGGAAAGTAACAGACTCGCTGTGCGGGAGGAGTGGCGAACGCCCCACAGCACATAAATACGGAGTATTCGGGCCCAACGCCAAGGAGAGAGTGGGCACTCCGCGCACGAGCTTGCTCGGCACGAGACTTTTTATCTTCAGTCATTTAAGTGTAGTGTATAATGTTTAGGACTTGTAATCTTAAGGAGAAGGCCCCAGGTTCGACTCTTGTAAGGTACATGTCTTAAGTTGGCTCATAGAGGATTAAGTAATTGGTGACATTAGAATGTGTACTTACCATGCGCGGACCCAGGGAGGGGGCGGAGGGGGCGCGCGCCCACGGAATTTTGCAAAATCAGCCCATTTTGGAAGCTTTTGGACCATTTCAGCCTTTCACAGCCCCCGGTATTTTGACGATTTTCAATCCTGGATCCGCCACTGATTACCCATAGTAAACAAGAGTATAAACTAACTGTTAATATTTTATTTCTTCACGTTTACCCTTTGTTTATTGTTTTTTTTCCTTCTCAAAATTGTTTTTTGGCCTTAAAATAACTTTCAAACCACGTGGTAACGTAAATACAACGTTTGTATGATGCCATAGCTACAAACGTAAAATTTGGCAAGGATGTAATAAAGTTTTTAATTCTAATATTGTTTAAACAATTAAAACAAGTCAACCCAACATAACGTTGAAGCTAAGATTACGCCGTTATGTTACGTTCCTAGCATAGTGTTCGTATTTTTTTACGGGGCTCCAGTTTATTTTACGTTCTGCCCGTTGTGATCCCAGCTGCCAGTCCAAATCCCTTCTTTTTACAGGTTTCTTTTTAACAGTGCCCTTGTGGTCATCGATCAGTCCTTCTTCCGATTGGTGTACCCCGTAACTCAGTGGTACCCCAGAAACCCCTCGCTTGGACCTCTTCTATTTCTAGAAATTTACAACGCTCTATCAATTGGTATTACATCCATACTCGTCTGCTCCTGCTTCATGTACATAATCAATCTCATCATCAGTGACACAAGCACCCAAACTACAAAAAGACCCTGACCAGCTCTAAGAATATAATGCGGTCAATGAATGGAGATTCGTGGTCAGCGTTGACCAATGCCATCTACTGAAGTTATCAGCGAGGGCGATCCTGGGGGCACTCCTTATTTAGAGTGAAGGGATGTACCTCCGCCATGTGAAAAGCTGGGCCTTTACAGAAAAGGGGGAATTCAGTACAAAACTGAACAAAACACGGGATCATTGGGTTTGGAGCTTAAAAAGGGAACCAGTGGATAACAAACTGTAATATTAGGGTCATTGGGTAGAAAATTGGCAAAAGAGGGTCATTGTGTACCAACAATTAAAACTGCAAAACAAGTTTCAAACTGCAAAAACAACCTTGCACCTGGGTAATTTGAATCAAGCAAAATCCTGTAACTACTTATAGTATTGTAAGAATTTACAAGTATAGTCAATGTGCTGTTGCCAATTGGAAGGAAGTGGATAATTACATAATTGTTATCAGTGTTCATTAAATTTTCATTCTTTAATAGCATTTTAATTTCTGTGTTGAATTATGTTCTTTCATTGTAATAAGAATAGGTAATACAAGCATGTATTATTTGGTTCTGTCAACTTGATTGTGATGTGACAGCTTGTTGATTGTCCGCTCCGCAATTATCCATCCGACTCTCAACATGCTGACATGTCCAACTGCAATCAATTTGGCAAAGTGGGCTTACAGATTGACAGGCTAATAAGCCTTACCTGTCACTCCTTCACTCTCTGTATAATTATCATCTGTTATTATTTTATAATATGTATATGTGAGTGAGAAAATAATAAATAACTGATAATTGATTTGAGCTGGAATTTGAAGTAAAAATCCCAACATGACACTTACTAAAAGTGGGTCTTTTGGGTACAATGACTTTTGAAATAAAAAGGGGTCATTCGGTAGCTGGAAATATGAAAAGGGGGACCGCTGAATAGGGGGTCATTGGGTAACAAGTCAGCACAATAACTTAATGGGGTTGGCATTTGGTACAAGCCGTTTTGAAAAAAGGGGGTCTATCCCGAGGCACATCCTGATCCTGATCAGATGTGGAAGTGTCCCCATCATAAATGCTGATTACCATCTATGAGGCAACCAGCAGTCTTATGTTACAGCCTATGCTATGAAATTCAAAATGGCTGTCACAACCAATTTAATCCATTATCATGTTTTGGGGAGTCCAAGTGTGTGAAAATATCGGATCCAAAACATGATAATGATAAAATTGGATGATTTACGCCCAATATTAATTGGTCTCGCTATGAGTTTTAAAATATTGGGCTCGACTGCGTCTCGCCCAATATTTTTGCAACTCATAGCTCGACCAATTAATTTGGGCTTAATCAATCCAATTTTATATCAATGTTGGTACCAATGTTCAAAACCAGGATACAGGCAAAAACTACATTGCTTGCCTGTCATTTTGGATTTATGCAAATCAAGATACAAAAATTAAGGCATGGAAATTAAAATTATGGAAATTATCTTAATATGTGCATATTAGGCGCTTAAAGCTGCTTTAAAAGCCCATCAGAAGCCACCTAGAACGAGAATTATTACCAACAATGTGGAAAGGTGTTAAATGGCGGCCATTTTGGATATATGTAAATTAGGTATCTTTCCACTGATTTCGGAATCTTACTATAATGGACCTTATAGAAATGCGTTTAGTTAAACAAAATTGCAATTTGTTGGAAGTTTACCCCAAATGCGAATTATTTTACCAAGACTCAAAGTATTGTAGTAGTGTGTATGTTTCTGTGGTAGTGTCTGCCTCAGATATTACTGCATAAAACAACAGAGGGCGTCCTAATGTAAGGATGTGACATCATAAGTTGCATCATCTTTACCTCAAAGTATAAATCAAGCCTTCCAAAGTTCCAATCTATGTCCAAACCCTTTTATATATTCACAGATTCTAGAAAACTAGTGAAAGTATACAAGCCTTGTGAAGCTAAAAACTTTTAAAAAGTACAATGCGAGAAAAATGAGTTTGAAGTTGCAGTTTAGTACAGACATCAATGCAGATTAATTTTTTTCTTTCGCAGATCAATGGTAAATTATATCATTTTAGTGTTCTAAAATGCCTTGGTCTTAAAGATATTACTGCAAGGCATCAAATAAACCAAAACACATTTTTTGCATCTTTTTTACACATGGAGTCAAACTTTGATGACGTCATCAAATTTTGGCCAATAGACGACTTAGGTGTACATACTTTGAAATAAAACATAGATTTCCTTACTCGGAACATCCAAATGTATATGAGAAGTGTTAAAAATGTGAATAAATTCGAATAAATATGTGCTTACCAGAGAAATAGTACGTATTTTAGACCTCGGATAAACAGAGAAATTACGTTTTGAGAAAATTGCAATTGAAAACTATTTTGTACCCGTGTCAATAGGAAAAATGAAATTAAAAGTTCTCTAACACAAAATGTAAATATCATATAGCTTCCAAATAAAGTGAAATAGGAAGCTTGTGAAAGACTATTCAAATATGCAAGAAAATAAAATAGTAAAATTTCAGATTTTTCCCCAAAATTTGATGACGTCATCTTTATTGCGTAATATCTATTTTTTGCAATCCCGGCGAATTTTACGACCTCTCGATTCGTAATCCTGAGGTTTTAAACAAGCAGTTAATGTTTGTCTGCAAAAAAGTTCTTTCGAGGTAACCTCCCTACTTTTCTACAGTGCTTGGGGCCCTGACTAAACCTCAAAAATACGGGTCATGTTAGGAGCGTATCTTCGATACACGCAGCCGTGGATCAGCTTATACTGACACCAGCAGAATGACTTGCGGTCTTCTTTCTGCAAGGGCACATCGCAAAGAAGAAGACCGCAAGGGTACATCCTTATGGTCAGAGGTTATATTAGTTTATTTTAATAAGCCCGTTTAGAGTTAGTAGTACGCATGTCCGACTTTTTGGGAATTGTGAACTTTCGGTGCGCGGCGATCCCTGTACAACTTGAATGGCGTCTCGTACATGGGTATGATGATTGTCTGCAAATGCACAGCTGCTATGTCACTGCGATGGTAAAGGACAAAATGGAAATGCTGGTATGGTTTCCATATCCAGGGCTTAGATCACTCACGAAGGAGGAACCCCTCCCTAGAATGTTTCCACAAATATCTATCTTTAGCCATTCTTGTCCACGTTCACGTTGGACCAAGTTGTTTTGTGATTGTCATTTCGTCTCTCCATCTGGTTTTGGACGCCCTGGTTTTCTGGTCCATTCTCTGGGGTCCACTCTGTCACTCTGATGGTCCACCTGTTATCCTGCATTCTAGCAACGTGGCCTGCCCATCTATGTTTGGCACTCCTAATGCAGTCGATAATATCAGTAACTCCTGTCTGTGATCGGATCCAGCAATTTCTCTTTTTTCCTTGAAGTCTGATGCCAAGCATGATTCGCTCCATCTTCCTCTGTGCAACTGCAAGCATCTCCATCGTGGTGTTATTCAAGGCCCACGTTTCACTGCCGTATGTCATAACAGGAAGAATATATTCATTGAAGACTAGACCTTTCTCTTTAACTCCATACTTGTCTTCATATTTTTCATGATGTTTTCCACTTTTGCAAATGCTGCCCAGCCTAGTCCAATTCTCCTTCTGATCTCAGGCAGTAAGTCACCATCACGCATCACCGTCTTCCCAAGGTAGATGTAGCTGTTGACCCCTTCAATGACTTTCCCGTCTACAGTTATCTCGGATTTCCTTGTGTGGTCATTAAACATCACTTTGGTTTTCCCAACATGCATGCTGAGTCCGACCGGTTGTTGGTGCTGTGAATGTCATTTAGCATGCTTTCCAATTCCTCTGGTGACTTGGCAATCAGGATAATATCGTCGGCAAAGATCAGGTGAGAGAGATTTTCACCATCAATGTCCTTCCCAGTTAATCTCCTTTATGATGGCATCTTGAAGGCATGAGGTGAAGAGTTTGGGTGAAATGTTGTTTCCTTGTCTTGCTCCCCTCTCTAGCGTGATCTTGTCATTCGGTCCTTGTGGAGCTTTAGGGTGGAAGAGGCTCCACTGTAAAGGTCACGTAAGATATTGATGTAGGCCGGGTCAACTCCTTGGTTTTCAAGTGCTGTGGAGAGTGGTTTGAATTCAACAGAGTCAAACGCCTTCTCATAGTCAACAAAGGCAAAGCTGAGTGGGATCTTATACTCATTGGCTTTCTCTTGTAGCTGGCTAACAACATGTATGTGATCAGTGTTCAGCATTCTTTTCAGCAGGACCTGTGAGAATACCTTGTACATTACAGGTAGACTTGATATTCCTCATACGTCTGGTATGGTTTACAGTTGCACGTTGGGGGAACGTGTTGGCGCAGCGTATCTTCCCTCGCCTTTCACCAATGGGGTCTCGGGTTCGATTCCCGGCAGGGGCTCGTTCTCGGTGGCTTTATGTGAATTTGGTTTCTCGATCCATACTCGTTCCCGCAGGCTTTCTCCGGGTACTCCGGTTTCCTCCTGCTTCTAAAATCGAGCTTCTTGGCATAAATCTGTTCTGGTATTGTGGTTTCTCTGATGTGCTGAGCGCCTTTCATGGCAGCCGCACAGCGCCTTGATCACGTTTACGTGGATATGTCGCGCGTTAAAAATACAAATTATTATTATTATTATTATTATTGCATATTTCTCGTATTCGCTACATTAATACTGGTCTGCTCTGTCCTGGCTCAATGAACGATCCGATACTCATCCTGCACCGGAAGTACAACATTTCAACTTGAACACCCGACTGCGCATGCGATGTCTGAACTCGAAAAGGGTTTATTAACCCTTTCGCACCCGAATTAATTTTAGGATTCATTTTTGAACTGTCACCTAGGCTAAAGACATGTCTAGATCTCTCAGCATAGCAATTCACATGCATTCTCCATGTCAAAACTCCTTGCCTGAAGTTGTAAAGGACATTATAACTTCAAAATGATACCAAACTTCATGTTTTGGATTGTTCCATATTTGAGATACCAAAATAGTATTTGAATGTATGTTTAAGTATTTATTTGCAAGAAACGCTCAGACGTTTTTTCTTGGTGCGAAAGGCTTAAAGGTGCGTGTTCCGATCGTCTTTGCGACCCCCCTGATTTACCCGGAAGTAGTATCGATTTTGATATTAGATGAAAGGCCGTATTTTTCTCATTGTCGTCCTGAATTTTGAGACCTCAAATCCATTTCATTCCCAAGATATAAACAAAAAACTGCCGTTTTAGTGGTTAACCATCAATATTAACACAGTATTGAATATGACTTTGCAACATGCATTATTGCGTCTACCATCAAAACCGCAAGTTTGTTTCCCACGGTACTTGATGGGGTGTATGTGCTAGTGTCAGGCTCTCATATCAAGTAGTATGAAGTAGAGAACAAAATACACATAAATCGGAACAAGCACCTTTAAATAACACTACGCTACATTAGATTCTATCACTAGTAGATTCTATCACCGTGTAGACTTTTGATCAAGTGCCTAATGTCACTGGAGTCAACCACCGCTCGCTAATTTCGCCCGGTCCTTTCCGGTTTTAACCAGAAAAACCTGTATAATGAACCGATGGTCAACCGACAGTGGAGTTTAGAAGCCTCTCGTCACAAAGAGAAACGATTGTAATCATTGATTTGTACGCAATTGTACAACAGAATTTGCCTTGGTCTTCGTGTACCCGCTCTGATGCCCTTAACTTCACATAAATGAGAGCTAGTCCAGACAGCAGCGAAATCTAGTGTAGCTGCAAATTTAAAGAGACACTGTGAGATCGTAGTAGCTCATCAGTAAAACATTAAAATCACTCACATCACATAAAATGAGTCCATTTGAATCTTAATTTCTTTTGAAAGAAATTTGTTATACATTTATTTTATCTGGCTAACCCCGCACTTCTTAGCTTAAAGGTGCAACGAGAGATTTCAAATAACAGGTGTCCCGAAAAAATGTGAAAATACTGATTTTGGCATTGGTGTAAAGTTTTATATCAAAAACATCTCCATCTGTATGGATTAAGCTAAAACTGTTTCTTTGATACAAAAATTGTGAAATTCCTAATTTCGTATAGGAGCAAATACAAAATTCAACCTGTGTTTTCTATTGAAATATAAGCATATACAAATCACCATTTGTTTTCATTTTAAGTTATTTCTGTAACCAAATAAAAGGTGGGGAATCCATTGAGCATCTAATCTATATGAAATCACTCCATATCACAGAAAATATGGATGACCTGAAATCTCTCGTTGCACCTTTAAGTATTCAAAAAGAGAACAACGCATATTTAAAGAAAACTTGAGATTTGGGTATTTTGGGAATTATCTTCAATTCCTACATGCTGAATTGTTTTAGATTGACCAAGTGATGGTTTCCTGGGAGCCTCGTCTCGAGACTCTTCCAACATTAGACTATCTTCAATTCAAGTGAGTATCATCAAACTAGAAGGCTGGGAGCAGAGTGGCTAATTTAAAAGAGGGTGGGTGCGTGCGTGCATGTATTACTTTTCAGAGATACATTGTGGGGTATTTTCCAATACCGAGTTACATTGTGGGCGTATTTTGCATAGTGGTGGTACCCCACAGTGAAGTGCTTTAAAACGGTCTAAAATGACATTGTGAGCTTAAAATAATATGAAAGAAAAATACCTTCTCTATGTTTCTGTATGTTACTGTGTGTTAAATTTTTAGGTGCACATACCCCCACAAACACACACACTATTTCAATGGTCCACCCTCCCATTATGCATTGCTATACTAAAAGTCACATTCCCACAATACATTGATATACGAATTTTATACCCCAAAAATGCACAACCACAAATATAACCACAATGTAGCTGTTGTCGGTATGTATTTCTCTATGTTTGTATTCATGTACGCACGTATGTGTGTATGCATGTGCGTATATGTGTATGAATGTTATATTATAGCGCCCTATTGTATTGTTGTCTTACAAAAAAAAAGTCGACCAACTTTGGGGCCTATATTCGTACACCAAAAACAAAACAAAAACACACAATAACCGATCCATGTATTTCAAAGAATGCGATTAAAATCGGCGGCACATACGTGCTTACAAGAGTGACGTTAAGTGGGTATTTGTAAGTACTAGAGTAACATTAAGAGGTTTTTTTACGTTAGGTGGGTTTTTCTAGTGACGTTAAGTGTTTTACTAGAGTTACTATGTTACTATTTGTCCTATAACGGAATAAACTGTAATCTAGTATTGAGGTTTATTCCGTAAGAGTAGAAAAGACCCGGGAGAAAAGAGGATTTTTCTAGTTTAATAACTTTATAGGCCTGCGGCGCAATCCTCTTGGCTAAGAATAATTAGTAGTTTAGTAAGAAAAAATGAACAAAAATGACAGCAATTCTTTAAAAATGTCTAAAAAGTGTTTTTTAAGAGAAAAAATTCAAAACTATATAGTTACGAAATTCGTTACTATATAGTTTTGAAATAGTTTTTTTTCTTAAAAAAAAAGTAGAAAAAAGTGACTTTTTAAGAGTTTTTTTAGTAAAAACTACTTAATGTCTCTCTTGTAAGACTGTATGTACCTACCCTTTTATACTTATAGTACTCTCGAAATGCACAATCTTCATGTCAGAATGCTAAACTGGAAAATGATACTCAGGAAGTGAGACTACGTATTAATGAAAACCGTGTATCGATAGAGAAAACATACTGACATTTGACCATACTGACTTAATTGTGAAATTGTGAAACGTCCAAAGCAAACTGCACAGAAGTTGTTTATATTCAGTTAATATTCCATTGAGAAATGAAGTTGTCCGATTTAAACCATTGTTTCTATTTGGGTTTGTGGAAAGCCGACCCCAACATTATTTCAAAGGGCCACTAGATGATGTGGGATTTCACGAACAACTACCCCATAAATACTCTTGTTTTCCAGGTGAATGTCATAAGTCAGTAAGCAAAAAAAGTAATTGGGTCAAAACATTTGAATTGCTGATTAGTTAATGAGAGATTTCACGCCAGATGTTGATTAACAATAGGGAACCCTGATTTTAAAGGGTTAAGATTGCAATGTCTTTTTGTACAAAACATTGAGAAATTTCAAATATAATATTGCTACAATACACAATTCCAACCTGTTTTATATGAAAACATAAGAAATTATAAATTCAATTCGCCTTTGAGGTATTTTTGTAGCCATATACCATGTACAAAATCTACCGAGTTCACTGTGAGGCAATATATAAATATGTGAAATCTCTGGTTGCGCCCTTTTAAGGGACAGGAGGAAGGAATTTCTGAGGATACATAATCCCTAAATTTGCTCATGATTGGTTGAGAAAATACCTCCGAGAACGTTTAGGTTCGTTAGTTCGTTCATTCGTTTTCAAGTCCAAAAATCCCGTGGAAGATTCCGTTCATTTACCAGCTGATGTTTCATCATCAAGGGTGACTCAGGCCGGGGATCCCCGTGGGGACTTGTAGACTTTTCAAGTCATCTATTGATGTGGATAATGGTTTGTGGCTCTTCATAATCGCAGTTTGGTGATGAAGTTCTACTCCGCTATTGTGGAAGGACGGTTCTTGTGCGACCACGCCAGGTTCGAGTGGTTGAGGTTGACCCATGCCTTCCTATCAAGTTCACAGCCTTTGGGCTTGCTGACGGCTGTCCACAAACTGCTTAGGTTCAAAGAGAGGATGACCAGTGCTCATACCATCTGTCAGTGATCCTGGATTGGTCGATTCCGATAGGGATTACTGTGACTGACGTGTCATGGATTGGGTAGAAAAGTGGAATTCTCTGATCCTCAAAGGGGTTGGTGGGGGGATTAGGCTTCCAGGTTCATCACATTTCTGGCGAGCTTGATCGTCTGTGAAGGTTCCGCCTAAGGTTGCAGGAGCTATGCCAGACAGGAATTGGAAGATATTCTACAGCCGTCGCAAAAAGGCAACCAATAACAAGTCTCAGCATCATTCAGAACGACATCAATCTTGTGTGAGGTGTACACTGTGACTCCCCACTGGTGCAGCGTATTCTGCATTAGAGTACGCCAAGGCAACAGTGATGTATGTAAGGTTGTCCCAAAAGATGCACCCCACCCAGTTCATGCGCGCATTCTGATGAGGTGGTTAGGTGACACGAGACTGCGTCTGGCAGCGCTCCCTTGGTTCGGTTGGTTGATTGAAAGTAAGGCTGCGGTCCATTGTGCGCCAAGTACTTTGGTGTTGTTGGGTCATGGACAGTTTTTCTCCATATAGAGGATGTTAAGTTCTCTTTTGCGCATCGATTTGCAAGGTGGAAAAACAGAGCTGACGGTCTTGGGTTTAATGAGTTTCAAGTGCCATCGGTGGAAGAAATTGGTCTTACAGTGATTAGGTCTTTCTGCAAACATGTTTTATAAGGACATCAAAAGAATCAGCAGCTATCCGAATGCCCTGTGTCGTGTGCTTAGGAGTACTGCGAACAATCTCCCTTTTGCATATTTGAGAACGTAGATGTGGAAGAAGAACTGGGTGCAGGACAGCGACAGAAACCTTGGGGGACACACCTTCCGAAGTTTGCGCTTTCTACGCGTGCACATTTGATGTCTCCAGGACGAAAGTTCTGTCTTGGATGAAGCAGCATAATTGAACTTGACAAGCTTGACACAGGGAGATGTTGAGTAGCTTGCAGGTAGAGACCTCGATCGCCAGATGTATCGTACGCAGAGTTAGGTCAATGAAGACGGCTCCAAACTTCTGCTTCTTCTGGAAGGCGGTACTTGAACCGTTGTAGGAAAAAAAACCAACGAGGTTTAGAACGCCTATTGTCCAAATCCGTTACTAATGAGAAAGCATGCTAGGAAAATACTAACTCTTCTTTTAACTACACTTTAGATGTGAGTTTTAATACATGGTAAGTTTTCTGAATCATTGGGCAAAGATATGTTTTAAAAAAAAAAAATCACGGCCGCTTTTTTCCCCTGGAAAGTCCTTCTCTCTTTACGTGGTATATCTTAAATCGATGATAAAACGTTCTGGTTAGGCGTACTTATACGACCAATCAAGTGCTACAGAAATTCACATCCACGGAATATCTCTTCTTCTGTAAGACACTATCAGTGATTGCTAAACAGAAAATCGAAAAAAAAAAATATAATTAAATATTCGGATTTTTGAATGACTTGTAAAAGTATCGGCAATCATAAACAAACACTACAAGTTATACGACCAAAAAGCATCTAATAAGCACAGGATCTGATAGTTTAGTACTATCGTAAGTACGGGACACTTACTACAACACGTAATGAATGGAGATTCATATCTTGAACAATGCTGGTTTTTCCTATTCTGTCAATTTGACAGGTTTGAAAAATAAAGCTCCGAGGAATTCTGCAAGACTTACCAAATTCACTTTAAAAGCACCTTGAAAATGTTGTTTAAATATTTGACTCTTTCAGGCAGATCATTGATAGTGTTTTAATACCAATACGCCTAACACTATATGCCACATACTTCTTTTCATGTGAGTCGGGGTTGTATGTGATACCAATGGTCAGAAAGCCATGCAGAAAGCTGTGCAAAAATGACCATTTAAAAAATCAATTACAGTCCGGCCGGGAGCCACAGCCGGACTCCTTGAGACAAGCGTGAAAATAAGGTTGCGTGACGAGTCAACTGAATCGAGTAAGTACCCATTCTTTATGGTTGTAGCCGGACTATGAGTATGGTGGACAATATTACTTCTGCACCGTATACATAGGCCAAAACCTACCTTTTGGCTCTATCATGATAAAGGAAAGATTTCAGCCAAAATTTTTGTAGATGTGAAACTTTACCACAGATTTTTACTGAATCCAAAATATCGAGTTAAGGATTGGACATTGACAGCGTTAAGAAACATGACTAGCCAAAATAATCTGCCCTTTTTAACCGTCATTTTTATGACACATCTAGAGAGGTTTTCAAATACACCAAGTTTCTTTCTATTCCTTGATCATAAGAAAATAAAGGCGTATAGTTTAGACATTGCCGGGCAAGTTGATAACTGAACGTGTACTTATTTCTGAGATAAGTAATAGAGGATCGGGTGAAACTGATTTTGAGAGAATAAATTGGCTGCAAGAGCCAAGTAAGGAAATCTGTAAAGGTTGCTACAGCGTAGATCAATCCGAATGGTATGCGGAAGCCATTGGTTACACCTAGTGCGTCTAGAAATGGTTGCAAGTGCCCAGATAATGATTTCAGTGGCGTATCGTCACCCAAGAACATGCTCTTTCCAGCTGGCGTAGGCTCAGGCGTATCATCAGAAGTGGTGGATAGTTTTTGCACAGCCAGAACATGTGCCCACGCTGCATTGCCCGCGTAGATCTTTTGCACAACACAGTCATCATCGCCCAAAGGATTATATTTTTTCGTTTTGCTGGCATTTCCATCTGATTAAGTGCTACCTTGTCACCTTCGCCGTACAAGAATGGTATCCGCAGAGCACATGTGCGAAGTCGCTTACCATCTTTGAGAGGTGTATTATTTGCTTCTATAACTAATCTATCAGCTTCGTTTTTAGTGGCAGCGTACGGTCCCATTAAGAAAGTGGTCGGTGTTATAATCTGTGATTCAGTGACATTGGTTGTAGGAAACGGATCTGGGGATAGGTAGGCATCCAAAGTACTCGTAAAGACAAGGCGTTCTATGTTATTTTCAATGCAAACTTGAATTACATTTCCTGTACCTGTGAATGAAGAAGACATGAAAGGTTCAAATGATATCACTATCTAATTAAAATTAAAGGGATTAGCAGCGATAATGCGAGAGAATCGAAAAATGTGGAAATGCATTTTTTTAAACTTATAAATCAGGGATAAGTATGTACAATTCCATATAACTGCTTTAATGTTGAAACAAACCATCAAATAGTGAAAAAAATGAAGTATTTCAGGAGATTTGTCATACCGTCCCCCGCAAATAGACATACAGCGGCGGCATCTTAAAATCTGCACAAAACAGCTGATTGTGGTTTACACCAGTACAAAATAAACAAAGATCAATAATGTTTGTATTTGAGGTCAAACTGCATTGATCACGGTGCACAATATCACGCTAAATATCGGTGATATTCACCAGGAAAGGCTTTTTTTATCTCAAGTCGCAATTTTGATACGCACGTATAGAAATTATGAATCAGATAAAAAGTACTGCCTCGTCTTTAATACACAGATTTCAAGCCAACCACTTGCAGGTTATGTTCGCATATCCATGCCAGTAACAAAAAAATAAAAATATGAATTTATGAATCGCTGCTAATCCCTTTAACAGGTTCATAACCTGTGACGTAGCTAGCTTTTTTTGATTAGAGGATACGTACATCTGTAGTGTAAAAATGTAACCTAAATACTGCAACGAAAACTTTTTTCTAAATTGTCACATAATGATGTATCAAAAGTCTAGAAAAATTAACGGGGAATGTGTATAACAAGTGGGGCTGGGTTTATACGTACATGGTCTAAATTCAAGCAAATCCTCTACCGACTCATTTATTTAGACATTATGCTTATAGTCCAGGTACTTTAGGTCTGTGTAGCCAGAAGGCGGAAATAAATAAGTACAAGCTGAAGTGCAGACATCCTCCCAGTCTGGTATTTTATTTTACTCTCGTTCCCATTTTCCTTGAACAACAGGTTTTATTGATTTTTTTTTTGTAACCAACTGGTCATAAATATACTTCGATTTCCATTTACTTATATGTAAAAGTTCTCCATTCAAATATATATGAGAATTGCGCAAATGAGTATTTACTCTTATAGGTTGACTATCCACTTTCAAGAGATTAAACCATGTTTTTGGTATTAACTTTAAGATAGTGTATATTTCTGCCATCCAATTATGCTTACTTTGCAGCTTGTCTCTTATAAAATTAACAGCCTAAATTTGACCATCATTATTAATAAGATCATTTACATAGATTATGCCACTTGATATCCAGTGTTTAAAATACAGCGTTTTTCTTTTATATCTAATCTTATCATTTCCCCAAATAATTGACTCTTTATCTTTGAAGAATCATTGATAGGTCGTCGTTTTGACCCGTTAATTGCTTTATGCCAAGCAACAACAAGTTCTTTGTAGAATGCTGATAAGTTGCTAC